>JASXSY010001876.1:0-250002 GCA_034509805.1 Sipha maydis | reverse complement strand
CATTAAATACGAGTCGTTTCAAGTTTATATTGTTAGATAAATTCAATCATATCGAGAACCATAAGTCAGCGAAATGCATTTACAGCATTTAGTATAGAATTAGTACTGCTGTGTAATAACATATTAATCCATTCACGTAGTACATTAGTTTCATTCAAAGTTAGTTAACGATTGTTCTGATTAAACGATTCGTTACATTTCTCGAAACCTGTATCATTGAAAAAGTAATAAACTTTTAATTAAGTGACTGATATATACCACTTATAATATCCGTAACTTGTACCACACTGGGACACCGCCGAACCGACCCACTCGATTTTTTTTTTTTTTTAATACTGCATCTTTTAACTGTGACGACGTTTTCACCATTCACTTTGATGCAAAATACATACGACGTATTCGTTTTGTACGAATTGTTTTTTTCCTTTCCTTTTACGTAATAGTGACATATTTGACATATTTTTCCAATGTAAATCAATTGAAAACAATTGAAAATAACGCATACAATCTTGTTTATGCACATGTATAAAAGAGAAATATTTAAGAGTTGGTTGATTATTTTAATAATAAATACAACAATTTAGAACGTCAACTAAGATCAGACTTTTTTTAGAATTTTTTAGAATTTAATAATATCGTTTTGTTATTAAACTTAAAGTTTGCGGTTGTTAGAAAAAATGTACTAAGTATTATTGAATTTTTTTTTTCTAATCCGTTAAAAATATAAAAAATTCAATAATTTAATTTTGTAAAAAAAATTAAAAAAAAACTTAGTAAACTTATTAAGGTATTTTGATCTTATTTGTTTTACTACTCATTTCTAATTTAATATATACACGTAGAAAACATATTATAATGTACAGTTTGTTATTATATTAATATTATATTTACAGTCCTAGTTTTTTTATTTGATTGGTGTGACTTACAAGAATGTAATTCATCCTCAAATAATATACGTGACGTATGATTAATTCATTAAATAATATAAACACAGAGGGATAAAATTAATTGATTTACCCTTCTTGGGATATTGCTAGCCACGTCTCTGTCACACCGGTTCTTCATCGATACCACTCTCTGACTTTCTTTTTGTCTCTCAAACTCATACATTCATCCAACTTTAAAACATGATATAATTAAAACAGTCATTAATTTAATTAATATATAATACTAGAATTGTTGTTTGCTCATCGTTGATGAATCATTTAAGTAGGCGGATAATAATTTAACAATACACATGAATTAACACAAAACATTTATACGGTTTTATTATTGCGCATTTTGATATATTGCGTCTTAGTTATAACCAACGCTATTTTCTATAATAAATAAGAAGGCTTAGCGACTTCTAACAAATACATATTTTTTCTGAATATCTACCGTAAAAAGTAACAAACCCAAGTATACATTTTATTCATGTTATATAAAATCTAAGTCAAAAATTTCATTGTGCATAATTTAATATTTTTGCTTAATATAGCATATATACTTATCTAGATTATTAGATTTTTTTATATTATATTATATTATATATATATATATATATTATATTAAGACTTTTTTTTTAATTACTCTACAAAAAATTAAAAATTAGAAAAATTATTTTAAATAAATAAATGTCGCCATTCCGGAACACACGATTCGTACTTAGTCCAGAGAGTTCAGAGCACCCCAAAAATAGTCAATTTCGTGTCTAATCATTCGAGTTAATAATAATTTTAAACAATGGTAAAGTTATTTATTATTTATAAACTGTAAGTTCAAATCATAAACATTGCAATATAGATTAATTTTCCGAAAAAAAATCTAAACCTCAAGTTTAAAAAGGTTGCATGCAAAATATATAGCATAATGGTAGGTACCTAAAAAATGTATATTGACAAGACGTATTGTGGTAAAATGCAAACTGCAAATGTTATGAAAATCGAATTACAGTGCGCAATATAAGCAATGCATAAAAGACATGTCTGTTAAAAATATTTCTTCGTAAATATTTAAAATGTAATCCAAAATAGTAATTTTACCTATACATTGAATATTATTAGAGTACTAATCGTAGAAAAATAGACAGGCACTCAAATGATTAAATAATTAAAAGAAAATTACAAAATTAATGGTTCTACATATAATACTAATACATATATGTAAAAATTTTTAATGCTCGAATTCCTTACCTACTATAACGTTTTATGAGAAATTTCAAAAATCTTATATGATTGTTCCAATCGACAAAACACTAATGCAAAATTAATAATTGCAATAATAATTCACATTAAGATGATATCATACAGATAACTAGTTAATTACATTTTTAGAATTTAGTTCTATATTAATAATTTGTGTAATTAATATAATTGATTAACATTTTCTAATCAATGTGCAACTATAAAATCAACCATCGCGAAAACGAAATTTTCAAAATATAATAATAATTTTTTATAACCAGAACCTAATGAATGAAGATAAATTTGTTTTAATTATATTCGGCTTACTATCTGTTAATTTAATACCTTGATTGACATCATTTTCGAAAAATAATTAGTATGGAAAATTATGAGATAGATATCAAAAATTATAATTTCCGTGGTCATTTTTAGAATTTATTTTCATTATTATTATTATAAATAAGACTACAGACGTACGAAAAATATAATAAGAGCCAAAAAATAAAAATGATAAAAAGCGAAATAATACCTTGTCTGTTTATGTATTTACCTATACATAATTTCCTTAAAATATTAGAGACACTATATTAATAAATGTGTAATAGAATAATATTGTATCATACACCGAAATTAAATCCAGTTCATATGGATAGAATTATCAGAACTTTATATTTTTCAACTACATAGTTAATTTCTTACAGGGTTAAAACGTATAATACAGTATAGTATAAAATATGTATTATACGTACGTATAAAACGTATAGTATATATCACATAATTCTATAGGTACATTTTATACCCTACATCCATGTTCACTTGTAGAATACATATTTAACAAATTAATGTGATATCATTCATTAAATTATTTGAATTCTTATTTAATGTTACATTGTAACAATTTTTAAACCTTAATTACTCAGATAAAAACTACATTTAATAATAAATAAGTCTGTTGATATACATTTTAACCAAAATAAGAACAGATTAATAACAATTACATTGTATTAGTTAAATGAACTTTGTATTCTAATACAGAAATCTTATTTAAAATAAAATAATTCAAACTAACTATTATTTGAGTGCATTTATCTCAAATCTACAAATATGCATATTATAAAAAAGGTAAAGAAGCTTCAATATATTCTATAATCTATGTGTTAGTAAATAATTTACTCTTACCATGCACTGAAATCAACTATCTTATTTTACAAAAAAATCTGTATGGACAAAGGAGTTTGATTAGTCACCACTGTTGCTTCCATATCAAGATTAAGTTGAATTCAAATTTTACTTCCATAATTTAGTAACTATAATATAATATCAACTTGCATAATTTATAAATTATTACTATTCTTTATTATTGGACTGGATCCATAAATATATGTATAAAAAAATTAATAAATACTGCTATTGATGAAAGCTTATACAGAAATTAATTTATTACGATAAAATGAAGTTCTATAAATATTTATGTTAAATGATAAATAGCCAAAACAAAATTAAGATTACAGATCAATATTTTTAAAAGGTATAATAAATATACAAAATATGCATATGAAATGCTTACTAAGCTTACTTAAGTACAATAATTGTTTTGTATACTTCTGTTTCAATCAATAGGTATCAATAAGAACTATATTTGTTTTATAATTGATAATAATAATAATGTATTAAAATGTATAAAATACTCTTATTTTACATAAATAATTTTTAATATTCAGTTGTTATTGACACATGGCTAAAATATTTTATATCAACATGACAATACACATTGAACATTTATACCCCTTTATTTATATATAAACATTTTTTAGAAATAAAAACAAATGTTATTTATAATGATTAATAGCTTGATTATAATTATGATTAAAACTTTTATTTATCAAATTAAAATATTGTGTTCAGCCACAATCAGTATTTATCTTTTATGCATTAGGTTTTATTTGTTGTAAAAATGAATTTTTCTACACAGCTTATAAAGTTTTGTTATTTAACATAAATCATAGATAATATTTGTTATATATATATTCCATTAACTATAGTACTTAACTTCATACAAATTTAAAGACTTTTTACATGTATGTATACATTAATATTGAACAATTTTATAATAAAAAAAACATTTAAATAGTATTATATAATTTTGATATTAAACAATTTAAGAAATAATAGAAAATGCTTATTCAATAAATTAATGACTTTAAATAGATTTGTACTAGTGAAATTGATTGAGTATGATCTATTCACTATGAATTTATTTATTAATTGTCAATGATATTCAGTATCAACGCTATACTATTTTTCAGTAGAATAATTATAATTAGGGAACAGATTTATATGCACAAAAATTCTCAAAATATGCTTTTAAAACTGCTGTAGTATACTACATAATATGCATTTTATTTTTAAATATGCACTTATAATTAAATCAAAAATATTTTATCATATAAAAATTTCACAAATATTCCAATACAAAATTAAACCATCTGTTTTAAAAATAATTTTTGGCTCCTAATTTGTGTTTTTACATTGGGAATTTAATAGTGATGAATGAATAATAATAAAAAATAAAAAACTAGACATAAATCTGAGAAATTTATACACATAAAAATAATACGCCAAATTCATGACACTGACTATTCATTTATCGTAATTACGTCGAACACAAGAACTCTATAATATTAATTTATGTAATATAATAATATATATATAATAATTATAGATATGTTGCATACGAGTAAGTCAGTTTATTTTTGGCAATAACAACCAACAATTAATAATTTTATCATGTGTACATAAAAATATATGATAAAACAAATATGTGCTATAAATAAATATATGCACTGTAAAACTAAAAATATGCATTAAATATATAAAATTAGGTAAAAACTTTGAAATATGCAAAATATGTATAATACAATTAATGTTATAAAAATAAGAATAATCTAAATCTGAGAAAATTCTCATCAGATTTCAAAAAGCTAATTTTGATATATATAATATTATATACTTTATTAATTTATTTATTATTATATATATATATATATACATATATACTTGCACATGAATCCATTCTCCAATTATAATACATAAACTATTTAAATTTAGAGCTAGCCTATTTTAAAATTTTAATATCTCTTTGTTACAAGTAAATGCAACACAAATTAATACCTATATGTAATTTATAATGCAGGAATAATCAGATATTGAAACAAGTGAAAGGAGTCATCATCGTATCATATTATGATTTATGATGTAAAATGTGAGGTAAAATGAGACAAGTAAATTGAAAAAAAATAAAAAAAAGGTTAACTTATATTATTTGTTACAATTTACACCTGTATTTTAATTAACAATGATTAATAACATTGTTTAGCAATATGAAACAAAAAAAAATTAAAAACTAAAAATTATTCATTACCTAAACAAATCAAACTATTAGTTTTAGGAATATATTATATATGTTAAATATTAATTTCTACAATTTTTTTATACTAACTAGAAATGTTGTGAGATTAGTTTCAATATTTCTTGAAATTTAGCAACACAAATTAAATATCTTATAATTGCATTTGCAGTACAGCATAGTTTAAATGGTATAGAGTTATAGATCAATATTAAATAAAGAAGTAATCATATAATTTAAAATTAGCTTATTTTTCAGCATTAAACAAAATGAAGAAACAGTGAAATACTACATTTGAAATCTTTTATATAATTGTTATTTTGATAATACAGTGAAATATGATATCTATCAGAGAATATTATAACAACCATATATCTAGGTACACACCAAGTATTGAAAAATTCAATAGTAACTGACAAAATAATTGTAATACTTATTAATAACAAATAAATAATAATAAATGATGAATGATAAGAACAATTTTTTTTTAATTTCTATTAGATTCTGAAATCTATATAACATTAATGATTGTGTATCAAATATTTAAGAACTTCTTTAAAACTACTGATAGACATATTATCTATTAACCAGTTATCAGTTTTTAACAATTTTTTTTATTGTTTAGGTAGGACATGAATTGATATAACAAAATTAATTTAATTTTACTTTTTATAATTTTATTTACAAAATATTGATAGTAGGTATACAACAATTTTACAGAACATTAAATTTTATTTTAGCAAAAACATAAACATTAGAACACATTTATTACCTACTTACTTACAAATCATACGAACAATGAATGAATTACAGCCTTTATATGATTTAACATTAATTATGATATCCTCTAGCCAAGAATTAAAAAGGAAAGTTTTAAATTTAAGCACAAATTAATAGATGGAGCTAGCTAAAATAATGGAATAAATAAATAAATTTGGAGAATTAGTCTTGAATTAATAGTTTTTATTTGTAAACATATTTAAGCTGGAAAATAGACCATCACCGGAGTATACGTAACATAGTATTATGCGAGAATCCTTGAAAGAATCTAAAAAAAAAAAACAAAATAAGAAAACAACAGTGATGGAGTGAATAATGACAGATACAGTGATGAATGTGACAAAATGCATGCATTAATGATGCCCTAAACACTTGTTCATATGCATACATATACACATACATACAGTATTCAAACTACAAGCGAGTCATTAGAATCACATTAAAGGGACTATCAGCTGTGGTTTGAATGTGATGCAGATACCTCAAAGGATGAAAATAATGTAGCAATAGTCATGCGAGATGGACCAGCTGCACGCTTTGCTACGAGACTCAGTTCTAAATTATTAATGTATCTTACCTCGTTCGGAGCCGTCCATGGTGACGGGCAAGCGTGAAGTGGACGCCGCAGACGAGGAGGACGACGAAGAAGCGGCTGTGGCAGCCAGGGTAACTGTGATTCTGGTCACGGAGAACGGATAACGAACCCTGGACACCGGGGTAGTACCGTCAGGAGAGAAAGACGGCACGCAAGTCCTCGGGCTGGTGCCGAAGACCCTAGAGGACCGTGGACGAGCCGCAGGGGATTGCGGTGCGTTGGTTCGGGTGAAGGGTGCACTGCGGGGTAGCGGTGGTGAACACTCGAGGACACGGCAAAGGTTGACGAACTAGGTCATCAGACGCGTCAGGGATTTGGCGAGGGTTCGCGCGAACCAGTGGCGCACTTAGCAAGATAACGCGGACGGACAAGACTCGTGAACGCACGGACGGACGAGACTCGAGAGCGGACAACGACAACGTCTGATACACCACGACGGCGTGATAAACGGTCCCCGAGTACGCGTAACTTACGCACTTTTACGATACGGCGGCGACGGAGATACAGACGGTCGGGTCGGTGGCGGCGGGGAGGGGAGAGGTTATCAATCGGTGCCGCGGCGGCCAGAGACCCGACGTCTCGGTCGGTCGTGGCCGTCGCGGGTTCGGTTGGCGGCGGAGACGCGCACGGAAGGTACCGACCGGGTGGGGAAACGTTGAACAGTAGTTGAAGTGGTTGTCGACCCGCGGACAAACAGTCGACGACGGCACTGACCCCGTTTCTCCTCTTCACCGCCGCCACCACCATCGCCACCGTTGATTAGACGAGGCCGACTCATTACCGCGACGGCGACGACGCGTTCACCGACAGCGACGGGCATTCCCAATTGCTACGCTGCCATTAACAGGTACACAGCGAGAAATGCATCGTGTGACGCACAAACACCTGC
This sequence comes from Sipha maydis, assembly GCA_034509805.1. Lineage (NCBI taxonomy): Eukaryota > Metazoa > Arthropoda > Insecta > Hemiptera > Aphididae > Sipha > Sipha maydis. Next base: position 242,167 of record JASXSY010001876.1, on the reverse strand, counting down.
TCACCCGCCGCCCGACCGTTGACGTCTTACATGACGTAATAGTAATAATAACGATAAGTCCTTTTCGTACGTGTCCGTGCGCTACAAGATTTGTACATCGTATAATGTTCACCGTAGATCGTGGTGTATAGGAATGACTTTGACGGGTTTTTACATGTAATGAGCATACTTTCTATGGGGTATGATATAACGAAAACTGTTTTAGAAACATCATACATACATAGTTATATAATAAACCAAAAATAAAGTTCAAGTTCATAGATTTTCTTTTATATTTATATATATATATATATATATATTTGTTCAACAAGTGTTCCTTCCGATGTACCCGTTTAATTGGGGTGAATCGGAACACTGAGAAGGCCAGGTTTTTTTTTGTTCTTAACACTTCGACTATAAATAGGAACAACATTTATATTCTTAAAAATAGTGTAACATTTGGGTAGAAAAATAAAGCGGAACATTGGGATATCACACACTGTACTAGTTTTAAATATACTCCAAACGTTGTCAAGAACAATTTTCCGATGAAATCAGTTATCATCAAAACAAATTACGAGTAGTACAGTATGATAAATAAAGTATTTCTTTTTTTGTTCCTATTTACCTCAAATTACAGTGTATTATGATCTACAGATCAGGCGTGTGCACTACAGTTCATCGCAACGTTTGTTATTGTGTGCGTCTTGTGCATACGTGTGTCCAATGATGTGCCGAAGCTCATAACATATTTTATTTGTAAATATTCGTTTTTATTCTTAATAATATATACTACATATTTTCACCTGCCCGCCCGTCAGATTTAAATGTTCCTGGAGCATAATTTCCGTCTTTTGCACATTGCCAAGCACCACAAACGAAGCCGTGGTGTTCTATTAAATTTCGGTTGAAACTCTCTTTCTGGTACTCAATCGCTGTCCAAAATTCTTTAAAACGTTCTCATAGTTTATAGACATATCTGGCTATTCTTAACCTTCTGAATAGTTCATCACATCACATAGACTAACAGTTTGTAATTTCTCTGAACCAAGCAACAAGAAAAGTAAATAGTTTTTTGGGTGCAAGTACACTGTCATTTTGTTATCTTATTGTTAACCAAACAACTCGTAAGAGCTACAAATAATACTGAGGATGCAATCGATTTTGTTCAACTTATTTTAATAAATAGCATATGCATTATATTAATTTACTTTAAAATAAATTAGTTTAACATTTGTATACAATACTTTAATTACATTACCCAACTGATGGCTTCTCTTATGTTTGTTGAGTTTAATCGATCATAATAATGTAGACATCTTCGGTCTTCGGTAAAGATTTATTATATCAATGAATTATTAATATGTATTACAGCTGTGTTCATAAATGACAATAATTATATAATAAATATCAAACTATAACTACTTTTCACTATAATCGTTCATTAAATATTAAAATATCTATACGATCATGGATTACAGAATACTGTTAACTGAACTATAGTAAGTACATTGCTGGTTAAATCATTATACTGTTTACCAAAATATTTCATCTACAAACACTACGATAGCGACAAAAATGATGATTTTCATTTAAAACTCAATAATTTCAGATAAATAATGAATATAATTTTGTAAATAATTATAATTTATTTTAATGGGTTTTGAGAAACTGAAACATTCTAATGAATAAAAATGTTATGAATTATATTTATATTAAATGTATTGAAAAAAAAATTTTGATTCATGAAAGCAAAAAGTTAAAAAATCTGAATACATTTTAATATTTTATGTAAATTCAAACATTTGAAAAAAGTTTTGATTCAACTGAAAATCTTTTTTTTTTTTTTGAACATTTGAAAACCACCATTATTAATTAATTTAAACCTTGGTGATAGTAATTAACATATTAGCATAAAAGAGATATTTTCTTTACTAATAAATAAAATTATACTGTCTATGGATCTAAGGAAAACATGATAAGATAAATTATATAAAACAAAAATATTCTAAGAAACTAAAGTATTCAAAAAAAAAAAAAAAAATTTTTATTATTGAATTATTAATTGTTAGTTATTAAGTATAAAACAAAAAATTAATTGAGCAAACCTCGTTCATCATTTGGACAGAAAAAATATTAATAACTAATATTTATAATCTAAATTACATAAAATGGCTAGAATTTAAATTCAATTCAATAGATACTACTGACTAGATAGTAATCATAAACATAAGTTTAATTAATTAATTGATAATAATATCAAACATTAATAATAATATATCATGATTCGTTGAAAGTAGTATTAATTCATATTGAATGTAAAATATATATGAAAATATTGGTATACTATGTATTATAAGAATATGTAACAAACATTGGTTTGCTTTAGAATAAAATTATACCAAAATCAATGATGGCTAAAAAATAATATTCTAAAAATTTCACAATATCATATAAATGCCTAGTCTAAAATACATTCTAAAACATATTAGTGCAGATCAAAATAAATCAATTTACATTAAAAAGTTTAGAAGTTAATTCTATAATAACCATATACAATTATATCTAATATAACAATTAATACTTAACAAAATAAAATAAAACAATAGATTTTGAAGAATTAAAAATAAAATAAATACAAGTAATATATAGAAATATAAATAAAGATCACAAGATGGCATTGAATAAAATGTCGACAATAATTACTCATATGTAAATCACTGAATAACGCAGTTTTTATTTTGTTGAATTAGACCAGATCGATTGAGGTCTCTTACAATTTTATCATCTTCTTCAATTCTGAAAATAAGATAATATATATATATATATATATATATATATATGTATTAACTATATATTTTTATAATAATTATAAAAAACCACCTCATACAAAATAAAAATTTTTAAAAAGAACACATAAACAGTTATAAGTAGTGAGATTAGAATGACACTAATATTAATATTAGTAATATTTGACAGAATAATTATTTAATTATTATAATTATTTTTATTTCTGACAAGGTGCCGAAATATTTTATAAATATCAAAAAAGTGTCTTAAAATACATACGCTCTTTCTTGAGAATCTAAATGATGAACTAATTCATCTCGTTTATTAACAATGTTTACTAATTCTGACAACAATAAGTTCTCACGACGCTTTTGTTCTTCTGTTTTTTGCCAATCTATAAAAAAAAGTTTCAATGATAAATATGAAGCATAATATTTGTAATGTGTAGTAAAAGTATACCTTCAATAGCAATTATACTTCTAAGTTCTCTTATGAGCAATTGATATCTTCTTTCTAAATCATCTTCCTTTTCCCTATAAAAACAATATTTTTTATTTCAATGGTTAGAACGTAAAATAATAAATAAAAAATTAAAATAATATATTTTAAATTATTTTATTTTATTTATTTCAATATTTTTAATGATAATTAAATAATATAATAATAATTTATATACATTTATATACAATAAAAATCTAATACATTATTTAATTATCATTAAATATTATATATTAGAATTTATTTTTTAATAAAATAATTTAATTTTTTATCACGAATCACATACTTTTTTTGATTTAAATTAAAAATATATAAATATACTCACAAAATATTCAACTGCATTTGGCGACGTAATAAAGCATTTTTTTTATTAACCAACGTAAACCATTCAGTCATGAGAAATTCTTCTCGTTCACGATCATTTCCTATACAAAGTAAAATTAATTAAAACCGAAACCAGATATATTTTGATCAATAGCTCAAATAATACAATTTTGTAATTTACCTGTATTCATGACTTTTCTAAGTTCTACTTCCAGTTCATCTGCTTGGCAATCAATTTGCTTCTGTTCACGTTCTAAAGACTCCATTTCATTTTGAATGTAATTGATTTCATTCTTAAAACTCTATAAATATACAGTTTTCAATAGAAAACAATTTGTCATTGACTTAATTTTTTAATATCTTACATCTTTAGTCACAGAACTTGCATCCAGTATTGAAGTGAAAGATTGTAACTTTTGAGGACTACTTGAATCTAAAGCTGTATTGCTACTGTTTTTACTAGACTCATATGACTATCAAATATAAAAAAAAATAATTGTGTTACTTAATATTTAAAGAGTAATAAATCTATTATACCTTGTCATGATGGAATAAACTAGTTTGAGATCTATCAGAAACTGGAGATACTGAACTCCTAGCACTCCCATTGTTGTAACTTGTAATTGCAGAAGATGAAGTAGAAACATTAATACTTTTACGTGCTTCTGCTATTAATTTTTTAGCTCTTTCTCTCAATTGCTGCTGTCTTTCTTCTTCATTCTAAAGTAAACAAATTTAAAAAATGTTATATAATTTAAAACTTTTGGACAATTGTTATGAACCCCTACACATACCGCATGGTATTGCTGATGCAACATGTGTATGGCCCCTTACGGGAGCGCCGACGAGACGTTCGACGCTCACTAGTTAGTAATAAGTAGCCTAACCATAAGTATGACATTTCTTTCCAATAAACATTTTTAAAGATAAAAGTAGTGAGTATTGATTCATCTTAACATACCTCCTTCTACTAACTACAAAATCCAGATAAGTATTGGTTGACTAAAACCTAACGGGAGCAAACCAAAGAATTCTGTAATTCACGAAATCAACCGCACTTACAATACAATAAATATTCACAAGGATCAAATAGACTCATTTATAATTAAAGTTTTTAATTAAAATATAGACAAATAAATAAATAATACACTTTAAAATGATTTACAGTTAATACAAAAATATTATTAAAAAACCAAGACAAAATGTAAAATGTATTCAACCAGAAAATCAATGATGTATTTCAATAAAAAAATTATATGACAAAAAATCAACATTATTGTATTTACCAACTTTTGACGTTTTATTTGTCATGTGAGCAAATTAAATCATACTGAAATACCTTCAATTGCTGTGAAATATCTGGTATCTAGTGTTTTGTAAGTTAAATAAAATTCTCATATTGATGTCTACCATTTCACGGTAATCAAATCAAATTGATACCTAAAGCCACATTTCATTATCTAATAATTAATTAAATAAATAAATAATTTTTATAAATGAATGTTATGGACGAGAAGTATTGATAAAAATATACCATAGAACATTATGCAGTAGCGATCGCGTTCATAAAAATAATTTATTGAGAACACTAATAAAAGTGATAAAAATGAATAAAAGATTATTTTCTGATAGTTAGTACTATAGCTGTTTATAATAGTCTATTAGTATATTTAATGGTATAATTTATAATCAAATCAACATAAAAACTGCATACATCATGGGATGGTGTGATAACATGTACTAAAATAAATATAACAACAACTATTATATTAATTAAGATAACAAAAGTAAAATCAATTTGACAATATTAATTAATTTATCAGATAATTAACCAAATGTTTATTTGAATAAAATTATTAATTATTATGCACCTGGGAAAAATATTATAAATAATCTGTAAATTACACTATAGTATTATCTTTAAGTGGTTAATCCTACATAATAGAGCAATTTAAGTTATCAAGTTCAAAATTATCATGGCAAAATCGTTAAATAATTAATAAAATGAATAAAAATGTTATCTAGAATAATTTTATTTATTAAGAGATTAGTATTCTATTGATATTTCAAGTGCGAAGTTATTAAATGTATCCTTTTTCTTTTATAATTTTATAATGTTACTTTGATAGCGAAATTTTTAGGCATTCTTCTACACAAGCAATTTTTATTTTTATTTAAAAATTGAGAAAACTAATAATTAAAACACAGATACATTTCCATACATAACGAAAATTATATACATAAAATAAATATTTTATTTTAATAGTTACGCAATATGTCTGCACTCATTAAATTTTATATATGGATCATAATATATTTAGAAAACTTAAAATTGAAATTCATAAAAAATTTGATTAAAGTCAACATATACTGTATAAATATAGCAAATACAAATATACATAAAGTGTTGTTTAAATCCAAGTAAATATTTTTTTCATTCTACAGTCTTTATAATTTATTTTAAATATAAATATTTGATTATATTAAATAAATTATAATTTATTGCAAAAGGAATCAAAGCATGAACATATAAACTTGTTTGGGATATAGTAAATTTAGTTACACTTACCTGACTAGTTGTTTGGGGTAATGAACGTCTGGCTGCTTCTCGGCGAGCTTGTTCCACTAGTTGACGAGCCCTTTCTCTGAGCTCAATGTGACGATTACTTGTTATTTTCTACATTCATAAAATCAAAAGCATGCACTTAATCATGTTAATGACAAAAATAATACAATATTATATGGTGAAATCAACTCTCAAAATACAAATGTTAAGTGCAATTGTAAATGTATTCATTTTTAGTGTTCAATAAAATTATTTAATATTTAATAAGTGCATTTTTATAAATAAGATTAATATACCTGTTTAGAAGAAACATGATTTCTATTGATTTCCTGTAATGATTTTGGTTCACTATTTTTTTCTCCAGAACTTGTACTTTTAAGGCTCTAAAAATATAAAAAATGTGTTAAGATAAATAATTGTATTTTAACAATACAAAATACCTCATTTGTTGATAGAGATCTTGTTAACCTTTTACTTCTCTCGCTAGAGACATGAGATAAACTGAAATAAAAAAATAAAATATTTATTTTCTTAAATTTGTTTTCTGTATCTAAATAATTAAATATAATTATACTTTTCATCATCAGAAACTAAAGGATCGGTGAGCTGCCTCTTTGTTATTAGTGATGATTTTGATGATTTAATCTATTAAAATTAATTTTAGATAATTATCATTAATAAAAACAAAATATAAATTTATTTTATTTTTAAATAAATACTTTTGGAAAAGATAACTTTTCTTTGGATGGAGATAACACTTTGTCAAAAATACTTTTTGAACCATTTAAAATTTTATCAGTAATTCCGTCTTTTGTAGATGGTAGCGAGGGATATTTATTATTCTGATCATCAATATTATTATCATTTTCACTGAAATATAGTTAAAATTAATATTGGTTAAAAATGTCATTATAATAGTAATAATATATCTTACTTTATAATGGTGTCAAATGAATTTTGAGATTTATCATTTGGTTCACTATTTCTAAAAATTTCTTTTTCAAATAATTGAAAAGATATATCTCTATCAGGATTATTAAAACGGCCAATCATATATGATGATTCATCTGCTGTCTTACCAATTTGTTGTACTTCCAACTCATGACCTAAAATATTTTTAAAATAATTAACCATAAATATAAGCAAATTTAAAATAAACTACAAACCAGTAAAATGAGCTCTTAATTGATATAAGTATGTCATAACAGCTAATTTATCAGGTACTGTAAGAACACCCATATCAGAAGGTTCGATAACACGGGATATACCCAAAATTTCTCCTGCATCAAATGCAGTTTTACAATTTCCTCGAATATCGTGTGGCTTCAATGAATCAAATTCTCTGAAATAGTACATATTAATTACTTTATTTTCTTTATGGTTGGTGCAATTTATAAATATGTAAATAGTATTAAGTAATAAGTTTTTTTTTTAAGAGTGGCACATAAATAATTTTCTTACAGAAGATCAGGACGGAAATAATGAATTATAGCACAGAAAGCAAGACCATTTCTCCAAGAAGTTGTAAGGTTGGTAACTTTAACACCAGGATATCCTTTGGTTATATCTTTACACCATTCAAGTAAGTCTTGACCCGGTGTAGTAGTTTCAGTACCTTTAGAAGAACTTTCAGAACTAAACTAAAAAATATAATATTATATATAAAAATGGCAATTAATAAATTATCATTAAAATAAGATCAATTTAAACTAACCATAACTATTTAGTTTAATTGTTTTCATTTATTTATTTGTTTAAAGCAGTGCTTCTGAACCTTTTTTGTTATAGGGCCCCCTAAATTTAATGTAAAACTGTCAAAGCTCCCCTCAATGAAAATCACAAATTATTTTTTCTTAATGGTATACTAAATTTACATGCAATATTTCACACAAATAAATTATTAAAATGTAAAGAAAATAATTATTTTTTAATATATTTTTGAAATAATCTTATAATTGTATAAATCTTATAACATATAAACAAAAAAGAATTGGTAATAATAATAAATCAATACAAAAATATTCAGTAATAATGTTGATTTAGTTTCAAACAAAGGCTAAGTTAATATTAATAATAATAATAATATAAAGAAATATGATAATTATTAATGTGACTGTTGGGCTTGCATATTTTTGCATAACATATTTATGTCATTATTCTTCTCTTCTTCTTCTTCTTTTGCCTCGCCTTCCTCCCAACTATTTGGGGTCGGCCACCCTTGTCCTACACCTCCACTTTACTCGGTCAATCACATCTCCTCTGCACACACCGACAGCCCTCATGTCATTCTCCAAAGTCTCCAACCATCTCTTTTTTGGTCTTCCTCTTCCTCTTTTCCCTTCAACGTCCATCTTCATAACCACTCTTACTGCATTCGTTTCCTCTCGCCTCATCACATGCTCAAACCATCTCAGCCTATTTTCTCTCATCTTGTCCACAATTGCTGCTACACCAACATTACCTCTCACGTATTCATTCCTTATTATTAGTCTTATTATTCTTATTATTATTCCTTTTATTTATGTCATTATTGATTACAGTTTAATATTTTAATCTAATAACTCTAATGCGAGATAAAATTTCTCGATATAATATCAATTTTATTATTATTTAATAGCAGTTCTCTTACATTAGACTTTATCGACAATGATTAATCATATGATTGGCTATATAATAATTTACATATTTTAAATTATATAAATATTTCACGGCTCTCCCGTCATATAGCCACAGCCCCCAGGTTGAGAAGCACTGGTTTAAAGTTATTATTATCGATGTAACAATCAAGTAGGTATAGTTTTAAAATATTTTATTTTACTTACATCTTTCAAGTTTAATGGTTTTAATAATGCTCGAGTGCTTTTTACGTTTTCTCCAGAACCATTATTATTTCTATAAAAATAAACAAACATATATATATATATATATATATATATATTAACAGTTTTGGTTAAGATTTTTTATTAGAGGTCTTAATTGAAAACATAAATGATTACATATAAAAATATGGAATCCGTAAAAAAAAATTTTATTCACATATACTTAATACACGTGTTCACATAATTTAGTATATACACATATTCATGAATATATGTTTAAATATTATGTATTATGTGATATTACACTTTCTGTACTATTATTACCAAAGGGTATTTACCCGTTTATAATGTATAAATAAATAAAAATAATAAATTACAGTGCAAATATAATGTGGTACCTTCAAAAAGAATATCCTTATTAACAGTATTAACTTGATGATTTAACTATATTATGAATTTAAAGAAAATATTAATACTAAAATACATGGTAATTACACGTGTACACAGAGTTTTCAAATACACGTTTTTATATTTTTAAATGTTAATTTCACATGAATATGTGAAATTGTGTACACGTGAGATAGGATGCTCCATTTATTACCAACACAACTAATTTCTAATATAAAAATTGATTATCTATTAAATCAACCTATAAATAATATTATATCTTACATAATAGAATGATTATTATTTGTTGAACTATTGTCAATGCTAGAATTTGCATTGTTTGACAAATTAAAATTTTTATCATCCTCTAATACATTTTCTTGTTGAGAAGAATCTGTTTCTAAAAAATTAAACAAATCAAATAAAAACAGTTATGCAGAAATAACAAATATAAACCATCAACATACCATTAATAGATGTACCAATAAAATCAGGATCACTTAAACTATTTGTTAAAAGTTTAATTTTGTCAGTCATAAATGATACATTGCTCAAGTCTTGTTTCAATGAAGAATCTGAACAAATTTTTTTTAAATAATAAACTATGTCCATAATAACTCAATAAAAATATAATTACCTTCAACTTCTTCTTCATCAAAATCATCAAGTGGAGCAATATCACTATTATTTGTACTAAGGAGACTAGCCATACTCATCATATCTTCATCTCTTAAAAGTAAAAATAAAAAAAATAAATAAAAGATTGATTGTGTTCAGCAATTTTTTTTAAATTTATTTATTTCTAGAAAAGATATTTAAAAATATTAATCTATGAAAAAATATTGATAAGTATGCATACATAAATATACTTTTAGCTATAGATTTATAAAATAAATGTTAATTTTTTTGTCTTGTTTTAAAAAAAATTATTTAATTTTAACTCCCTGAAAACACAAAAATTATTTATTTTTTAAAATCACTTTATTTAATATACCAAAAAAGTTAAATTTTAATTTATAATGAATATTTACAATTATTTTTATGATGTTTATAAAAAAATATATATATCAAATAGTATAAACCAAATCCTTAGATATTAATTAAGTTTAATTCAAATCCCTTTACCATGTAATATAATGAATAATTGAATTTCCAAGAGTATAATCTGATCAAGTTTCAGCAAAAATTAGATAATAGTTAAGACAGTTTAATATGATTATAAAACATATGTATCTAAAATAAAATGTAACTATAAAACCATTAGTTATATTTTCAATTAATTAATAGCTACATTATTAATGTCAATATAATGCTTATTTTGAATTATTTACTTAAAAACTTAAAAAATGAATTTATTACTAAAAATATAATTAACTTACGTAGCTTTTCCTTCCCTCAAAAATACACTAGTTAAAGTCATTTCGAGTGTTGCAGAGGTTATCTTTTTTGAAGTAGGTTTAAACACCAATGTTATTTGACTTTGAGTAGAGTCTACACTAGCATATTTTTTCATATTTAACATTGCAACAGCTATTTGCCGATGTTTTCCCAAATTATTTACCTATATAAAATTATTAAATTATATAAACGTTAAAATAAATGTTCAGATATATTTAATTCATTTATATCTTGGTAATAAAAATTTATATTTATTTAGTCTTGTAATATTGTATTTTACTAAAAAAAATCTTAGAATCGTACTAGATTAGTTTTTTTTTTTTTTTTTTTAAATTAGATTTTATGATGGATAATAATAAATATATATTAATTATACATTTTTTTTTATGCATTGATCAAAACAAATTTTTCTAATAGCTCATATATTGTAAATAAAAAAATTACATTAAATGTTAAAAAAAAAAGTTTAAATATGTATGTAATAAAATTGTTTCAAATAGTAATAAACTCACATCTTCGATGGCAAAAGTCCATTCTTTATCTTCATGCTCATTACTTCGAGGATCTTTAAATAATGTTATAGAAAGTTGTTTATTTTCTGGTACTGGCCAAATTACTATTCCTTTTAGCGGATCTCTCATCGTAGGTTCCCACGGTAATGCTTCACTAACAAAACGACGGCTTCTACGACTCAACACTACAACCAATTTGTTTGGAGTCCTAAAACAGTAGTAATAATTTTTTAAATAAATCCTATAGAAAGAAAATTAAAAAATGTTTATAACTCTATAAGAAATATTAACTTACATTACATTATACATCATGCATACAATAATTTTAAAATTAAACTTAAATGAATTTAGATTTTAACACATTAAATTCATACAGCAATATAATAATTCAAGGCAAGTAATACATTTTAATTTAAATAAATAAAATCTTAAAATACAAATATTTTTTTAGTTAAGGGTATATTGTATTTATTTTAGATTTATTTCCTTAATAATATTAACCATTTAAAACTCAAATAAATGTAACAAAACCATTTTAACATACATTAAAATATAATAATAATAAAATATATTAATTAAATCAAATTTCAAACTTACCATTTAGAAGTAGTTTCACAAATGATTTGATGATATGATATAGTAAACTGAAATTTTGTTGCTCTTTTATTTACTCTTTGAAGCCGTTTCCACACTGAAGCCATATTTACTGATACATTGGTTATCTTTCTTTTTAATTTGAACTTCATCATTGTAAATTAAAAACAAATTGTACATCAATTAATTTCCAAATATAGTATTTTAAGAATCAAGTTATTTAAAATCTAATTTTATAAGTGAGCTGTTCTGTTGCCTAGGTGTTAGTGACATGAATGTAGTATCAATACTAAAAATGTATAATAAATTATCTATTTAATAATATAAATATAATTATAAACCAAACTAATACTATCTTTCGTGACCTTTAACCACCAATAAATTAAATTTGCTTTATCAACATTTCTTTTTTCTCATATAATAGATTAACATTTACCCAGAATTATTTGTTCAGTTTATATTTAAAATTACATACTACACATATATGTTAAAATATTCTTTAGGTATTCAGTTTAGTTTAATTTTCACAAATTATTTATTGTTTAATCCTAAACTAAATAAAAATAATTTATTTAATGAATAATTACAAAACTTGATAAAGTCTAAGGTAAGATATATTAAGAATTTAACCTTTACTCTGATTAATAAAATATTTTAGTAAATAATCAGATTACATTAAATTTAGTGAAAATTAAAATTATTTGTTAAAATTAAAAATTATTATAAGTTGATTCTTAAATTACATATATAATGTAATATTTTAGTTCTAAATGATAAATATCAACTAATTTTATCATATAAATAGATCTTTATTAAAATAACTTACACACAAATCAAAAAGGAAACTGTCAATAATATTTGATTAAATCTAATAAATATTCATTAAGTTATGTAAGTAGGTACTACCAAATTAATATTAAAACAGTATTTAATTTAAAATGGTCAATGCATAACTTAAAAAGGTTAATGAATTTGAAATATTCATAAAAATTTAAATATACCTATTAGTAATAAATAGTGCTCAAATGTTTGTACACTTAAAATTACTATAAAATATATGAGTTTATAAATCAATAAAATACCAAATAAACCAAAAAAAAAAATGTATTTTCTTTTAAAGTTTCAATAGTTTAATATTTATTATAATTTATAGTCCTTGATTTAAATTTTAAATAAAAATAAACAACTTATTTATTTACAATAAAATAGATTTTTTAATGTTATCAGACTTGTAGCTGCATCTGTAATCTAAAAGTAGATTTTTGTGATGTAAAAAATTATTTCTACATTTAGCTACTGATGTTATTGAGGTATATTTATTAATTGTATAGTTGATTTAAATACTATGTTAATTTTAATTGCTCTCATAAAGTTTAAAAAACATATTAAAATATGAGTTTATATTCTTAAAATCCTAAAATGGTGTTATTTAATTTAGTAGATCATGAATCAAATTAAAACCAAAGTTAGCATTAAATTAGATTAATTGAAAAAAAATGCAGTTTCATAAACACCAGGGTAATACTAATAAGGTATGACCGATAAATAAATAAATTTTGGTTTAGATTCAACACAATAATTATTCATATTAAAATTGTTCAACATAGGCATATACAATAAACATATAAAATATTTCACTCTGCTACATACTACTCAGTATTTAATTGTCGAAATAAAACTTATATTGTGTCCATTAAAACATAACTTAAAAATGTTATAACACTTACTCACTTTAATTAGTAACAGTAATATACACTATCTACCTATATTTATGAGTATTTTTTAATTTAATTATGATTACAACCTATAATTGAATTATAATAAATTTAAATTTGTATTATAATTTTATGTTTTTTATGTTGAATACATAACAATTAACTTATCAAAGAGGTGATTAAAAGTAAAATACAAAAATTATATTTTGAAGATATTATTCAAATAATATTCTGAGTATTAGAATATAACAATATAACCTAACATTTGGCAATTTACCAATGTAATAAACATAAATAAAATATACACACGTGAACTAAAAAACAATAATAATTTGGCAATAACTAGACAACCTCATTTATAAATAGCTATTCTGGATGCATATTAACATTTCAAAGATATAAATCATTATATAATAAATATCAAAAATTATCAATAAGTATACTTAGAAATTTAATTAAGTAATTAACAGACTTAACATTTTATAATTTCAATAGGTAATCTTAATAAGTGCATTTTTTTTTTTTTTTTATTTAATAAATTATATAAATGGAATATATCTGCTATAAAAAAATAAAAATAAAAACAATAGGGAACCAAAATGCTTTCATATTTATAAATTATAAAATGGAGTTATGAAAATTGTATGTTGAAATACCCAACATTTTTGTGAAATATTTGACAAATGAATTTTTCGACCATTAATTAACTTCATTATTTCATTTAGGTTAAAATTTAAACAATAATATACCTACTTATATAATTTAATACTTATATATATATATACATAATTAAATTCATTGTCTAATTAATATCTTCAGTTTAAATACAAAATTGACATTATGTTCAAACAATAATAATACCTACTGCTTTTTGCTATACTAATTACATATTATCAATACAAATGTTTACTTTAAGACTTTGTTTACAAATTTAATTAGTGTTCATCATATGTTATTATAACAAAAAGTAAGAATATCTAATGAACAATAGAGTTCTCAACAGAGAAAATGGTTTTAGGACAACAAGATTCCCTGGTCCATGAAATATTTTTACGAACAATAGGTGTACTAAAAAAAGTTGGTAATTTTTTGATCAGGCACAATTCTATGCGGATAATATTAGAAATTCCGTTAAGCAAATGGTACAAATGAAGTGAACGAAACAGTGCATCGTACAAAGTTAAAAAACGGGATCTATTGAATTAGTTCTCCTTTAGGTAACGTTCGGAAGAGAAAAAAAGTAACAGTACGCTATTCGAATGCTGTCGTACTGATTGATGCCCATTGAACTGCATGAGATTCGGGATTCGGTGACGTAACAACGTTCGACCGGCAAACTTTGTGCGTACGAACCTAACGGACCTCACGAGTGGGCGCAAAACATTTTCAGACGGTGTCAGGCTAACAGTTGGACGACTTACTCGGTGGTGACAGCGGCGACGTTGGAACCGAGTACGGTGCCGGACGAGGGCGGACTTAGGAGCGAGTGCTACGAGTATGACGGCGCGCACCCATCATCGCGGCGGACAGGTAGACAGTGGGCACGAGTTTCTGGTCCGGTCCGTTACCGCGGAAAACACGACATTTACCGTTGTCCTCGGTCGGCGGAATCGACGGGTAATCCGCTGGCTCGGTACACGCGCTGATAACGGACGGGATTGATTGGCAACAACACAAGCGGCGGCGGAGAGAAAGGGGGACAGGCGCGCACGGGCATCGGATCAGACATCAGCCGGAGCCAATGCACAACAATGTGATACTGCGACGCGCGCGCGCGCTTGTGTGTGTGTGTGTGTGTACGGTACGAGTGGTGCTCGCTTTGACGGCGGCGGCGGCGGCGGCGGCGAGCCAACGTATTCTGGTCGCGACCGTTGCCGCCGCTGCCTTCACGACCTGCGACCCGGGGGCGGGGAGGGGTGAGTAGTCGCCGAAGGGTTGTGCGCCGCCGAAACGGCAGATGGGCGCGCTTGTCACAATGACACCTACGCGGTACACGTGTCGCGCACACTGGTGTTGGTGCCACGACATTCCGGCGGTGTAACGGAGAGACGTACTACCCAACACATTCATAGGCGTGCACTCCCGGTCCCCCGACATCTTGTAAACGGGGCTCGTATTTCAATACGTAAGGTGAATCGTGTTTCGTAAACGAAAAACTAAATGGTCTGAATCTTCGTGCAAAAACTCAACCGACTCGTATTAAACGCAAATCTGTAAACTGTACAGTAATGTATACTTACCTTTTTTTTCAATTCATTTCTATTTTATTGAAACGTGTTTACAATCCATCGTTTAAAACAATAAGTAGGTCATTTACATGATTATAGATTCTTACGGCACATGAATAGTTCGCGGAGGAAATTGTTCACCAACAACGCTTCGTTATATTATACATAGGTATATACCTAATTATAATTAATTATTAAATCGTTGTACGGGACGACACGAAACCAGTGGTGGACTGGCCAAGGGAGTTTGGAAGATTTATCTCCGTCGACCGGTGTCAGTTATTAGATTATGTGTCAGCCTTGAAGCATTGGAAGCATTGGAATAATAATATGAATCATTTTATACTACATAAATGTCTGTTTTGTTAATATTATACTAAAAATACGTACCTACCGATAATCGTCATTATTTACTAAACAACATGGGTGATAATTAAAAATACGAGAAGTATTGAATAATGTAGTCTAAAGCCGGATTAGATCTACTAAAATTTTATATGCAATTATAAGTAAAAATTTTTAATACAGTTTTCAATAATTATATAGAACCAAGGTTACTTCGTAAATAATATGTTGTTACAAATCTGTTATAAAAAATTAAAAAACAGGTCGCTAGATTATCATATTTCCCCGAGTCGTTTTCTTCCCAGTACGCCTCTGTATAAAACGCTAAGAATGATAATAGCTCTTCTCTGATATTTTTTGCCACTTTAAATCCTGTTGGAGCTATTTGAAAAACAGTTATACGAGATTAAAGGAAAACATATTCATTGGTATTAAATACCTACTAGAATATTAAAAATAAAATTATATATTATATAATAATTATATATATTATATATGATTATTTAATTATTTATGCATTATAATTTATTAAATATACCAACACGTTTTGTTAAAATAGGGCCCAAAAGTATTATAGGCATCATCTGAAATACAGGTCTTCGCACACCTATGAATACATTATAACAATTCATTGTGACTGGACATCCGGGGGGTGGTTATCGGACAACGGAGGTGCCGGTACCCACGCGGCATGTTCGATTATTGTTTATCGGTCAAACGATTCGAGAAATCGAGACTCAACACCGACAGCACGTGTTACCATTGTTAGTATTATTATTATTATTATTATTATTAGGGATTCATTTGACTATTAAATCATTCGTAATCCACTCCGATGATAGTAAATAATTGTACATTCGATCACCTTTATCAGTCACTAAACCCTTTCCTTCAAACGTAACCGCATCGGCTGCGATAGCCGTCGGATTTTTCACCGGTCGGTGTTTCACCGTCTTAAATGGCATATCGTTAATTAATAAATTAATCTCATTAAACCTTATTGGAATACATGGCCATATCACAGCACGGTTACAACAATTGATCATGTCTAATTATAATTATGATGATCGCACCAACGTACACATAGGCGGATACTTACCTAGGTTACTTGACGAGTAACGGGCAAGTTCGAACGTACGACATCGGGTTTAGCATAAGCTATATAAAATAATTTACAAAAAATAACACATCAAATACTTCACCTCCAAGGAAAAAATAATAACTCTATTATTGTTGCTTTTATTAGATACGTTTGACACTAAGAACTGCGGTACAGTCACAGATTATCATTTGCATAATTATTATTTGTCCACAGTAGAGTGCATATTTTATGTTAACAATCGACGATCGATCTATATCGACGAGTACGTTTTCAAACGCGTGTTGTAGTAAAAAATAAATAAATTTAATGTGATAAACGCATTTTATCGATTGTAAATATCAGTATTAGAAAATTATTTTATTTTAGCCATTTTAAGCTTCGGTTTTACGTAAACTTTTTTTTCTATGGGATGTATTATTCTATGTTGCAGAATATTCCGTGTTCGTTAAAACAACACTTTATCGCAATGTTTGGAAAATCGAAAGAAAAGTCAGGGTTTTTCAAAGGTCATAACTGTACTTGATAACTACTTGACTGTCCAAACTTTTCAATTATTTCTAGGTGCGTTTTTATCGATATATCGATTTAAGTCACGTTTTGGCTTAGAAAAATGTTTTCAGTTTACTTGTAATGTGTGTATGTGTACGACTCACATACATAATATGATTAAAAAAAAAAAAACTTTTAAGATTTATGGGATTGGAGTATTTGTCGCTTCGCTTTTCGGACGCTGCGGTACTGCAAGCGATGAGTGTGCGAGAATTGTGGACAAGTGGTTAAGGATAAGTAAAATAATAATCATATTTTGTGGCGATCGTTGTTACGGCGGATATATTTTATATTTTGTAGAAACACTAAAGCAATGACAACGAGTCATCGAATTATTCAATAGATTTCGATTCCCCAGTGAAGGTCGGAATAATATATGTATTTTACATATTCTAATGTTTTTTCTAAAAATAAAACTGGTTGTTATAGCTTTGCTTCGTAATTCCTTTGAAACGAAATGTGTTGAGATCATTATGTTAAAATCATGATACAAGCCAGGAAAAAAAATCGAAATTACATTTATGCATGGATACAATTACAATAAAAGAATATAAATGAATACGCTTGTCTGGAAAATAAAAACATTAGGTCGCAGTCTAAAGGTTTATGAAAAAATAAAATAAAATACTAACTGGTTCTGAATATTCATTTGATGTAAGTATTATACTAAAGACGTATAGTTTTGCTAAACTTTCAAAGTGACAAACACAAATGTATTTATTGTATCAAAATATAAGTGTAAAGTACCGAAAACAGACTATAACCCAATGATTTATTCTCTATTGCGTTGGTTGTCTAATTGTTTTTTTTATTTGAAAGCGATAACAAAATATCTAACACACAAAAAGCCAAGGTCAACAAAATGCAGTTTACATAAATAGGTATATATGTATATATATAAATATTGAATATCTTACTTATATAATTATACACTAGCTACTAAAACACTTAGTCATAATATGCATCGTATATAGATATTGTTTAAATTACAAGTCCTAGAGTATAAAATTCTGCATTACACTTAATGTTGTTAGAAAAAAAATTGACATTAGAAAAATCATTACATAGGTATTATAAACATTTAGAAAAATGTTTGGTCACTGCTCATAAGAATAATCAGTTAACATATAATGCTGTATTTCACGCGCTTACAACGTTTACAAAAAATATTTCAATTATTCATCAGGTAAAACGGTTACAGTTTTTTCGTCAATTGTTCTAGTTATAAAACTTAGAATAGAGATTTAACTTTTATCAAAATAAAATGTAACATTATTTTCAAGATTTTCATAATCGAAAATTTCTGAAATTATTTAGAAATTTAATAAAATCAATATTTATTAGATAAATAATAATATTTAAGAATTGCATTTATAAGTCACTTCTGTTAAAATCTTAATATTCATAGAAAATAAATATGCATACATTATTTTTTTGGTATTTATAACCAACATAAATATACGTTTTCGTACCTTTATTATATTAGCTATTAAAATACAAAAAAAAACAAATATTTTTTTTTATTATATAATCAAAAAATATTTCATACGATAATAAATTATTTTATAACCAAAGATACCATCAAGCGTTCATATTATTATCATAAAAAATTGCTTTATGTAACATGTAAATTCATTTTATTCGAATTATTCATTATTAAAAAAAACAAATGTATACGCTGTATGAAGAAAACGTTTTTCTAGCATATTTTATTTTATTGACTATTTCAATAAAAAAAGTTATTAGTTATTACATTTTTTTTTTGGAGTTGATGACATAATTTATTACAATAAAGTTCTAGAAATAAAAACTTGAACATACATTTTTCCTACATAATTGTACACACGACTGTTTTATAATTATAATATTTTATCAAATTTCTTATTTCATTTCAATTGTGAACCAAACAAAAGTATTTCTTATAAATACAAGTTAAAGTAAACATGTTAAAAAGTATATTTAATTACAATCAAACCAAATTCTTTAGTGTTATTTAATAAACTCGTACTTATATTTATGTACGGCCCTTATAAAAATTAGCGAATATTTCTTTTGTATTACGTTCATCTTTCATATGGAATATAGGTAAACTTTAAACATTTATTAAGAAAAGTCGATATACCTAACAAAACATTATTTTACTAAAAAAAAACAGTTTTAAGTTGACAAAATAGTTTATGTTTTGACTTAATTTATATTATTTAACACATTATATCGTCACGCAATCTCTAATTATTTAAACCATTAGGGATCATAATTTTTTAATTAAATAACCAAAATTTAATTTAATAAATCGAGATGGTTGTACAATTTACAAGGTTTTTGTTTTTTTAACGTATAAAAATGTACTTGATATATCAACACTATAAAACAGTTTATAGAGATATACAATCGACAGTAAGATTCCAAGAAGCGGATATTTGTTTAGTGTCAATAAATGTGTCAATCTAATATAATTATAAACTTAAACACGATAGTTATCATATTTGAAAAACTGTGTACTTATACTTTTTTTTACCATAACCGTTTCCATTTCTTCATTATGAGTTTAAGATCATCCCGAATCTCCATGACTGATAGGATTTCAATGACACAAGAGAAAATGCAGGAGTATTCCCATAAGCTTCAACCGAAAACAAATGAAATAAAGAACAATACTTTAATCCGTTGAGCCAATAATTTTGCCCTTAGTTCAACATTTATAATTGACCTATAACTATAACTAGAAACTAGATCCTAAATTAAATTTAAAATTGATTATTTCGTCATCATAAACGCACACGTTATCTACATTTAAAGTATTCATCGAATAACCTAGTATTATTTCATTACAATTTACAATATTTACAAAATCTACAATATTCAGTTTAGAGAAAACTAAATTTCGCGTATGTATGTTATTATTGCATTTGAGACATCAAGAGACTAGAAAGGTGCACAAGTAATGTGATTGCATGTCCTCTGGTAAAAGGAGAAGTGCGTATTTCCAAAGCTGACACAGAGAAACTTATTGTAATGAAAACAATTATTAAACATAAGTTAATATTCATATTCTTAGCGCTTAAACATACTGACTCCATCAGAATGTTTTTAAACGTCGAAAGAAAATTCAAACGTCATAACTATACACCACATACAGGAAGCATGTGGTGTGTAAATAATCTCAATAATTCTATATACACCACCATTAAACCACCATTTAAGTAACATTTTGAAAAATATGTGTGCGTGTCATTCAATTTTAAAAATATCCGCTGGCCGGGACAAAACATCTACCATGTGCAATTCTCTAAAAATATATCTTAATATTTGTGCATAATTTTTATTATGCAAACGTCGTAAGTTTTTTTGTAATTACATTTGCGTTATAACATATAATCTGTAAAGACTCCGGGGTGTGCCGAAGGAGTGGTTTTGTGATTTCAAACCACTTCCAAACTGACTTTCTTTTTTTTTTATCGATTTAATAGTTTTTATTATTTAGAAACGCAATAAAAAACAATAATAATTATGTACTTTGCATTTTTTTTACGTTTGTGTTTACATGATTGTATTGGTAGTATGCATCGTGCACCTATAATAAAACATTTTAAACGTCTCGAGAACGGGAAAATATAGTTATTCACAAATCCTTAAAGGAATTATTTTTGGATTTTATTTATTTTCTACGTTACTGCAACATACCACATGCAGTTTTATTAGTTTAAAATGATACACTGGTTGAATTAGATAATTAGTTGTATTAAAATGTACATCATTTTCAAAACAAAGACGGAATCTTTACGAGTGATTTCGGCCTCCTATAACAATTTCAATTGTTTTTTTATTTTTTATATTATTAAAAATATAAATCATATAAAAATAAAAGTGTTTGTTTTCTGAAATTGTGTTTTTATTTTATTCAAAGTTAAATATTAGATACTTGTGTTTGAGTATCTAATTTAATTTTAAATAAAATAAACACAATACCACCCTAGAATACTCGGTCCGCCACTGCGCGTATGGATCATATATAGCACGATTGTGAACCATTCGACACGCGCGAGGATTATACAAAATGGTAAGCACAATGTATTCAGTTTGAAAGCAATCTGTGAATCGTAAAGTAAATCATATAGCAGTATATAGGTACGTGGGGGCTTGATAAAAATATGCAAACAAAACGTATCAACAATCAAGGTGAGAATTAGTATAACAATAGACACACCCATAGAGTATGTACAGAATATACAGTATATTATAATGCCGTTGATAGTATTGTTTGAATTTCGTGGGGTCTAGTTTACGTCTCGATGGCATTATCTGTCTAACCAAACAACTTCAGGAATAATTAAAATTAATACGCATATTTTGTCGTGTAAAATGGAGTTCACAATGTCTTTCCCATTTTACTTTTAGATATAATTCGTACAGTTACTGTACTTCAGTACGTTATACTTATGAAATTCGCAATGTGTCTGCATTACAATATTGCAATAGGTACATGTCACCGAAAAAAATAACAACGCGACTCAAATCATGAAATAACACTAATCGTTTACGTAAGGTCATTTTAAAGTTTTTTTTTTTTTTTTGTACACTATGTGGTCAAATCGTACACCTATCAACTTGACGATAGAGTATCAAACGGTTGTGGAAGAAAATCGTATTGGTATAATATTATCTCTTAGACATTTAGATTTGCAATTATTTTAATATTATCAGCAGCACGCGTGCCGCATACTTATGGTTAAACGGCTTTTAAATGTTATTGTGATGTCATTTAATAGTTCACTTTTCTGTGACCTATCGATATTTATAAATAATAATTGCCGTAGTAATTATTATCATCAAAAATATCAAAACATAAACACAATGTGCATTTATCTCATATTATGTAATTTTACATAATTATCAATGATATACATACATTGTTGGATATAACATACAATCAGGCGCGGATCTAGAAATGAAAAAAGGGGGACTAAACAAAAAAAATGTACTTAAAGTATATAAAAGCATGGACATTTATTTTTTATTCATTATATATTCTTATTATAAGTGATTATTTAATAATTATTATTTTAATAATAACAAACTTTAATTTTTGTGTTTCCTCGTTTTTATTTTGAATAAACAGAATAACAAATAATCAATACGTTGTAATTGTTGAACTGTTAATTAATTTATGCTTCGTTTGTTTATACATTGTCAAATGTTTTAACAACTATTAAGGTATAAATTATTTGACGTTAATATTGAAATAATAAATAATTGTTAATTAACGTAGAGAGTATAAATAAATATATAATAATAATTGTACACTATTTATTTTTGCTCTTTTTTTTTTTCTTTATCATTTCCTTGTTACTAATTAAATTCAATTGTCTTTGGTGTCACCAGTACTTTTTTCGTGGCTCTTACGCAACTGCCATGACTATATTTTACTGTAATAATTATAGTAATGATTTTACCCGGAAAAAAGTTTTTCCAAGTATTGAGATAGATTTATTATCACTTAAAATCTGGCTAAGCAACTACAATTTATTTCTAAATTTTGATGAATCAATGATTTGATGAATTACAAATACTTGAAATGTATTGAAATATATTGTGTCATGACATGAAATGGAAAAATCAAATTATTTCTACAACCAATAAGTTGTGGAAGATGATTTATATCATGAACGCACTACGTGAGATATTAGATAATAGGGACATAAAAACTATCTACTTAACTCTCTTTGAACCACTTATTACTTATGGCATAATTGGTTGGGCTAGTGCTTTATTTATAATATTTAAATATGATTAAAAAATTTACCTTATATATTTTCATTTTTTATTCAAATTATTTGTTAATTTTATTGTTTTAATTTATAATATTAAGTTTTTACTTTTATTTTTATTTTTAGTTGAAAATACGAGTATGGAGAAAAAAAAATATTTAAAAATGTATAATATTCTATATATAATGTTAAATATATAATCGTGTATAATATATAATAATAAAATAGCTCCAAGGCTTTCACTCGAGTTTAAACTCAGTAAGGCCTAGTAATCTTTTTGATACAAAAATAAATAAAATAAAAAAAATTATATAAATAGTGTACCAATCTTTGGCATAATTTTATTATTTATTCCTCTCAAATATATTTGTGTCACATTTTCTGCCGAGTCACCTTTTTACAAACAAATAACTATTTATTTACCTTAACTATACTTTATTGCTATCTGTGTACACATCATTTCAATTCTACGATGAACTATGTATGGTGCGAATTACACAATTTATCATTTTCGTCCACTGTAGATATTACGACGTTGCAGCAATCTGACGAGTCCACAGAATCCACCGGATTTATCGCAAGCACATTTAATGAACTTTGTCCGTTTCCCGGATTCTGATTATTTATACTGCGTCAATTATAAAGCATTGAGTTTTTTTTTTTTATAATTATAACAGTAATATATTAATATTAATACATTAATATCACGATTGAAATTCATAACGCGAAATTACTTCAATCCAACAAATGATTGTTTTTATTATAGAAGGAATGTTTTACTGTAATGTGTTTTTTTTCGAGTACATGTTCACGATTTCGACAACAAAGAGTTTTTCAATATCATCAAATTAAATGTAAAATATTTAAAAATGTATTCTAGTTGGTATTTTGAATGATGACATTTTACAAATTTCCAAATATTTTTCTTTAATAATTACAAAAAACTTGACGAAAAATTATAAAAATACGCTAAAACTTATGGTTCACCGGTTTTCGACAAAATCGAATTTTTGTCTTTATCGTAATTCAAAAAATAATAACCATAGAGATATAACATTTTCACTATAAGCTTATATCACCATTTGCAATTTGTGGTATCATTATCAAAAGATTATTTTTAAACTTATTTATAAATAATTGAAATTTTCATATTTTTCTAGCTTTTTTTCAAGAATGTCGATATGAAGTTTTTTATTTGCCATCCTATAAATATTAATCGTACAGACTCGAAACATTAATTTAGTTCTTATATTAGCATTTTATACATATTTTCTATTTTCAAAACATTCTAATGAAATTCTTCTTGTTTTTAAAGCACTTGAAATTTTTGATTTTCCCAAATTTTAATTTATCATAGCTTAATAATACAGGGAGATATAACATTTTAATGTTATTAACTAACCTATCTACATGTATTTTTTGGCAAATTTTAGAATACTAAAAGGGCAACTTACCTTATTATGAAATATAGTTTATACCTATTGTCCTAAGAAATCTCTTCACTCAAAATTGTTTTTTTCAGTATCAGTGGTACATTGGTTTCAAGTTAAAAATACCAGTAACACAATATTGTACATCCATTCCCTTATCTCATTCGATTTAAGAGTTTCTCCTTATTTCTAAACAATTTCACTTTTACTATACATAACAATTCACTAATAATAATTAAAAAAGAATTCGAGTGTTAGTATATATTCCTTTATGGATTATTTACAATATTGAATCAATTATCGTGAGAAAAAAAATTAACCTTTTGATAAGATTAGTATTTCCGTCTAGATTACAATTAAAATGTCATTTGTAAAACAGTATATTACTTTGGTCATTATGACTTGTTATTATTTATATTATATTATACTATAATAATCAATATTGTTTGAACAACAGTATGTATATAAAAATAATAAATATCATGAAAATTCCTCTCGTTTTAGTACACATTTTTTGCTTACGAATTTACTCTGCGACTCGTTGTGCTGTACGTTTCCAACAAGATGAATTTTCATTTTTTATTTCAGATTATTATCTGATAATAGTAGTATTGATTGAAAATTAAACCTGTTTTGTATAACTAAACACAGTTTTTTTTTTCACTGCTAGCACGTTGCCCACTAATTCATTAATTATATTATATTTAAATAATGTTATGGAAATATTCTTTTCTCGATCATTATATTAGAACTACAATTTGAGTATCAAATTAAATTATATTTACAGTTTACAACACTTCAAAGTTTTAACGAACTAAAAACTATTCCAATTAATTTCGTGAAAATTATCATTTTTAATTTAATACCTGTTAATATAACAAAGTAGAATTTTACACTTACAGTCTGGTGCTCAGTTTGAAGTTTTGAATTATTAACAGTACACTTAAAACTGAAAACAAAAACTTTTCTTAAGCTCTTTATAAGATACGCAACATTATTGTTTTATAATTAATAACAAATCTTGTTACAGGAGTGTAGAACCAACGCTTTGTAACAATGATTGAATAAGAAAAATTGTGTAATAATATGAAAATAAAATGAGTATATTTTCTTCCTTAAAAAAATTATTTTGAAACATTAGGCTTTTTAAATTTAAATGCAAATAATACACTGGCTCTTTTATTGTCTACAAATATTTTTTAATCAAATTTTAAGTACACTAAAATTATTGTATTTATATACAGTATAAATATAGCCATAATTACTAAACATTTCACACATCAAGGAGCGACGTATAGGCAATTATATTCACGTCTTGCATCTTTTATATTTCATACATTTTTATGAAACCACCTCGGGACAGATGATAGCGAGCAGACGATCCATTGATCATCAATTAATCTGATAACATTTACTGTGTTGTTCCGTATGAACGCAAGAAACTCGAAGAGAAGAACGTTATTCAAACTTAAAGCAACAACAATTATAAGTTTGATGACGCATCAGTCACACACTCGATTGTTTTAATTCAGACTTTAAATTGAAAATATAATATAAATTACAAGTATCAAATAACTTGACGTGTATTATTAATGTATTTTATTCAATAAGTATTCTCTTAATGCATAATACTCGGTCTAAGGAAAATTAAAATAATAGCATATAAATCGTAACATTAATTTGTTTGTAAACCATGTGCTGCCTTTCCGTTTTATAAAATGTGACGTTTATTGTGTCTACATTGAATACATTTTTATTAATAACTGACTATCAATGATGTTTTAGATAAATTATGTATAAATGATGCAAACGTTCATTTCTCATGACAATTTACGCGAAACAGACAATAATTATTTCTCTGACAGACAGTGATTTGGATCATTTAATAACTTCCAGTAAATGGTTTGTCAGTGGAAACTTGACAATAGTGAATTTGTTTTTCAGGCAATAAAAACGTTTAAACTAGTTAAGATTTTGGAAGTTTTTACAATTACAATGTATACATTATATCTGTGGGCGTCACCCGTTACCGCACAAACACGCAAAATATGCATGGGACAAAACCGCACACAGATTTTAAAATACCGGATATCCCATTACCGCACACGTATATTTTGGACGATTATCGACGATAATCGAAAATGATCTATAACGAGAGTATTAAGCTTAATCTGCAAAAGATTGTATTCACGTGTACAAATTTGTAGTCCGTTTTTTGTTGTCTTTCAATCTTTGAATAATTCTACGTGACATTTAAAATAAAATCAATACAATGTTTAAACTTTTTACTAATAACCGTGGTAATAGTTCTATTCATTTTGACAACTATAACTTTCGTTATTTTAGAACTTAAAAATTAAAATTATTAAAATTGTATTACTATTATTATACTACTGCAAATTATGACTATATAGTTACTATTTTCATATTACAATAATATTCATATTTATATTATTACATTTATATTACTATACTACTATAAATTATGACTAAAAATTATTTTTAACTATTTAATTCTATGTAATAATTTTTCAGATTTTTTTATTTAATATATTTATGCGGTATCGTACCATTTGTTGTATGCGGAATTAGACTATACCTTTTTATAAATCTGTGCGGTATCGTACTATTTTTGTGTGCGGTATTGGGTTATGCATTTTGTGCGGTATTGGGTCATGTTTGTGCGGTAATGGAAAGCGCCAATATCTGTTTGTAACTAGGGAAATACGATAAAACTTGCATTAAAGTTACTTAAAAGTTTACTTTAAGTATTTTTTTGTTATGAATAAAAACTCGTATCACAAACGAATACTTTTTGAATTTATTTCTATTTTGAAAATTCGTCTTATCTAAATGCATCTAAACCATATTTGATGATGAAGCGAAAGTTCGCTATGATGTTCCCAATATTTATGTTAGTTATTTAGTAAGGAAAAAAGTTTTTGTTGTAGGTCTCGAGAAAGATTTGAGGAAAAATGAACTGCACAAACCCTGTTATGGTTTGTTGGCTTGGCATTTCTAGTAGTGTGGTTTTATTTCCAGAGAGTTCTGTTACACTAGCTTGACCTTATCAGCTCTTCTGACACTACATGATACCAGCTAACTTTGAAACGTACTCGCTAATGAGCTGACGTTAAGCTATAAATATGAAAATATGTTTATTACACATTAGGTTATTTTATGTGTATTGTATTGCATTTAAATTGTATTTTCACTTCTCAGACATTAAGCGATGGTGGCATCCTTCCCCTATCCTAAGAAGTTCCATAGTTCCAGCGGAAAGTTCCGGATAGGGGAGGTGAGAGAGAAAAAAGGTTATTTTATGTACTCCTACAAACGCGTTTTTAGAAATCAGTGATAGGAACTGAATCGAAAAAAACCAGTTCTGGAACTGGAACTTTTCAAATAGTAAGAATGGATATCGGAACCGAAACATTTATATTGATAAATTAAGCACCAGAAATGAATAAGAATTTTTTTTTATTATAACCCTTTCAGCACTGACCTACATTTTTGTGTATGTGAATAATTGTGTCACTACACACTGAATATTATTTCAATTTTATATCCATTGTCAACTAATCTACACTTTTGTGTAGGTAAATGTTTACCCTCTTTAAATCCTGAATTATTTTTTTCCTTCAAATTATCTATACGTTTCAAAATTGACTCATTAGGTATTGAAATGCATAGGAAAAATATTTAAAAAAAAAAATTATCATCGGTTTGGCTAAAAAACAACCCACACATTTGTGTAGGTTCGTACTGTATTAGTATAATAAAATAATAATAATAATAAATCCATTGTTTATGTAACACATCAACAAATAACAATTTTAATAAAAGAAAATATTAAACTTTTTAATACACTTTTTTATCAAACTTTAAAAATAACATGAATACAAAATAAAACTAATTACAGTAAATATTATAATATTCTTTTATACGTGAAAATCTTTAAAACAAGTGTTCTTTGTAGTTAAACATAAATAAATATTACATTTACAACATCTTACCCGAGTACGACTTTTACATTTTTTATTTCTGCAATTTCTCGCAGTCTTCAAATCATCAACAATCGGCCAGTGTTCATATTTGTCCTTCGCTTTATGCTCAGGTGGAAAAGGAGTTCTATAATTTTGAATTTTATGTTGTGGTTCAGTTGGTTCAAGGTTATCTTCACCAGATGATGAAGAATCGAACGCAAGGGGACGTTTGTTTTTGATAGAAGCTGCTAACCAATCACGTGCTATTTCCATTTTAAATTCCATCAAGTCTTTTATATTTTTTTTTTGAATTCCCATATTTAAAGCATCTTGTCTATACTCCATCCATGCATTAACAATAGATAAGTCGATAAAGTGTAGGGCAACTTTTAACGTCCACTTTTTTGTTTTTATCCACGTGCGGTAAGCCTCGAGTTGTTGGTCGCACACGTCAACGCCACCCATATTTTGGTTATAAGTCTTGATTACTGATGGACAAGGAACTTCTATGTATTTTTTTTCAGACTTACTCCAACGTGTTACCATTGTGTGTGGCTCCGCACCTGTGGCTGTTGACAAAACAGTGACACACTTACTATCTTTCCATTTTATTGCAACTATTTGTTCATCAGACCGCGTAAGTTCTTCCCATTTCCCTTGCTTAAACTTTTTGTCTTCATTAAAATGTATATTTTTTAAACGATTATTCATAATTGTACCTGTCGCCTTTATATTAATTGCATTTAAACGATCTAGTAATGGAACAGTGGTGAAATATCTGTCGAAAAATAATACAGAGTGTTCTGGAATAGTTTTTGCTAATCTTAAAACCACCGCTGGGCCTAATCCAAGAGATCTGTCTAATGGTGTATTTTCTCCTTGGTAAATTTCAAAATCAAGTACTAAACCCTTTGAAGTTGTTATCACGAAGTTTTTGAGACCAACTGGTCTAGGTTTATTTCTAACATATTGTCTATATGGAATACGTCCTAAAAATGGTATCATTTGTTCATCAATCGAAAAACAACTTACATTACGCGGTATACTTAAACATGCATTACGTACGCTGTCGATAATTGGTTTAATTTTCCAAAAGCGATCTGCTTGTGGTGGACGATTGTTGATATCCACATAATGTAAACAAGAACGTAGTAAAAAAAACCTATCTCTAGTTAAGGCTTGTGCAATTAAATCAAATTGGATACCTCTTTGCCAGTACATGTGAATACGAGGATACTTTATTATACCGATCATGGCATGAGCTCCGTAAAGAACTTTTATTTCATTCGCACAGGTTTTAAGTTCTTTTCCTAGTTTCGACATTGCATACATATTTGTAAATAAAGCTGCTTCATCAAAATGCGAGTCTGGAAGATATTTTTTAATATAACTAGACGCCGATTCGATTACTTTAAAAGCATGTGGGCCGTATTGCTGATCTGGTAATTGAATACCATTAAAAGGTACTGGAGCCCAACCAGTAGTTGTTACAATAATCGGAGTTTGTGGTTGATTATGTAGTGGTAAAGTAGGTAGTGTTTTCGAGGTATCTTCAATAAAATCATGATCACTAACCTGTTCAAACCCATTATCTTCTTCTTCTTCGTCGTCTTCATTATCTGCAGTATTTTTGTTAATAGCTGGAGGTTGCCACGTTTTGTCAGCATCGGAATCGTCACTAAATCCATCAATTTCCGACTCATCAGACAAAAATGATAAAATATCACCCTCAGTTATAGTTTTCGGTCTCATAATTAATAATAAAATAATCCTTAATAATTTAAAATAAAAATGTTACAAATACTCGAAAAAATACTATAACAGAAATACGTACAGTACTACACACGATCATCAGCGTTGTGAACGAACTAAAATAAATATTATAAAACCAACGTACACATAAGTGTGGGTTAAACATATTCGTGATTATTTATAATAGAATATAAATACACGATTACCATAGTATCTACTGTATTCTTTGCTTAATTCTAAACCAGAAACATGTTTAAAAATAAAATATTGATGGATAATTAAACGTCTGGGTTTATCGACAAATATGTAATTCCAAAGAAACCCATTAAAATTCATTAAAAATAGAATATTGTCGGTTTATTTTGATAATATTACTTTTTTTTTCTTTTCCAAATATAGTTTGTTACCTACACAATCATGTTGTATAGGTCTGAAATCTCTATTTTATTTGGTTTCGATTATATCGATTTACAAAACTAAACCACACATTTGTGTATGTTAGTTTTCAGTAAATACAAAAAAAGAAAATAATATAAGGATTTAAGACTATAACGATTTGTATACACAAATGTGTGGTTTAGTAGGAAATAACACTAAAATTAAATTCTGGTTTAGTACTGAAAGGGATAAAGGTTCTTTTAGGTTCCGAAGTACAATTTTAGGATACCTAGTTATAACTACTTTGTTTGTAAATAACCAAGGATCTTTCTCTGAATATTTATACCTAGAATTATACAAAATTTTTATTTTGGATAGGTACCTGTTTAAAATCATTATGCTTATGAACTATTTATTTCATGTATACTATGTATACCATATTCATAGTATTTATCTAAAAATAGTATTATTTGGAAGTATCACAGTTTAAATAATTGTATTGTATGATTACAGATTTATTTTAGTATTCGTTAAAATACTGTATCAATAATTATAAAAACCATTGAAACTTTATAAGTACAAAATATTATGTATTATAATGATATCTCCCAATTTAGTAAGAGCTTAACTTTAGAAATGGTAACCAAAATCTTAATTAATTAGAAAAATACTTTCTATTTCTATAAGCTATTTTAATTTAGGTGTTAGTAAATATTATTTATTATTAAATAAAAATAAGCTTTGTTAATTTTTCGTCTAATATTTGGTAATTTATTTTTATAATAAATTAGTTGTTTTTGAACTTCTAAACCATTATATTAAAGATAACAAACAAAATTTAATTTAATGTAATGAGAACATTATACATATAGTTATATCAATAGATAATAAGCTTCAATTAGAAAATACAACTTTAAATAATTTTAGAATCGATGATAACTTGAAATTAAATTAACATTTAAACTAAACAGTTGATGTGAATTCATTTAAGTCTATGATGTACATTAATAATATTTAGGAAAAAATATGTGTTATAAATACATAAAAGTGATTGACTTTAATATTTATTGATTTGAAAAGTGTGAAGTTATGACCATATTTTTCAATTTCGTACCTCTTTATCGGTTTAAATTTAATAAGCATTAAGACGATATATATGAGAAGCTGTAGATTTGTTTGAACCTATACACAGAAAAGAAATTAACGTCGTTAACGTCGAACATATGTGCTATTAAAAGAAAAATACAGTCCACGATTTTATCTGTTAACTTGGAATGTACACGATGTGACATTAAACAATGGGCAACATACCAAAAATCAAATTAAAGGATGGATCCATTGGTTTTCGAAGTAAAAGAACAGTCAACATACCGCAGTTCCAACATTAATAGGATAAATGTAATTGGACAATAGTATATAAACTGGTGTATCATTTGTGCATTATTCGTATACACTGTTCTACAGTAATCCGCATAAAGGAGTCCGATTACGAAAAACATTATAACGGTTAACTTGTAAGTGACAAAATATTATGCAACAAAAATTAGATTTTGCATTTGTTTGAGGATTTATACGATCAACTGCAACCATAGACTGTTTCAATGACCCATCCTTACCCGAGTAGCATTAAAATTAACCGTATTATCGTATTATCGAAGGGCACGGATAAAGAAAATTGTTTTTATTATTAATTTTATGTTCTTTTTTTTACTAACTGTTAGCTTCCTCAGTGGCATAAGACTTCGAGTTAAACATTCGAGTTTATACATAAACCACAAACCTTCCTTTTGAACTAAGGGTAAGAATAACTAGTCGATCAAATAAATAAAACCCGTATGTATTGTCGTCGCACGGGAACGCAAATTGAAAGTAGAACATGTGTGAATAGTAAAATACTATAATAGTCGACAGTGGATTGTTCGTGCAGCAGCAAAACGCCATACGGCAGTCCCTAAAATTATGTATAGTACGACACACTTTATGTAGTACGAATTTTAAAAATATGTTAAAATAAAACCTTTATAATAATATTTTATACAATTGTATAGCTTGACATTTTTTTTTTAATAATTTAATGGTTTTTCGACTAACCATATTTTAATTATTATATACATTTTACACAAACACACAGTAATCAATATTTTGTGTTGTTACTTCTTATACTTATTAGTTGTTATTATTTATTGTTATTGAGAGTAGCTATTTTTATTTTTATCAGCTTAGTAATGTTTATTTAGAAATAACCCGCATGCAACATAGCAATAGCCGTCGCTGATAGTATTATAATTAAAATCAATACCTATTTTACTAATATAACCAGTAATCAGACACACTATACACTAATACATTATAGAGTATAGACAGTCTGGCAGTACTACACAGTAGACATAATATTTTAGTTATTGCCAATTGGGTTTTGGGACTTCATAGTTGTCTAGTTTTATACGTTTTTTACTGACATGCTCTTACACTCTTTCTTGCGTTGTTGTTGTTTAGTTGTTCGTAATAGTTTTATTTCTACATATTTCCACAATGCATACATTTTTAATAAAAGTAAATAGTAAGTACTACCATTTGATTTTCACTCATTGACACTCTTTGAGTTGTGAAACATTAATTTTCATATGTTCCTCAATTTAAATCAAGAATATTTTAACACCCCTAAAATATAATTTGCAGCTTTAATTTTCATTTGTTCATAAGCAACCATGCGCTTGCATACTCCTCTGGGGCAGAAGATTTTTTCAGAGCGCATAATATGGACAAAGTTTCGAAAACCAATACTTTTGGGAAAAACTAACAAAAATTTTAATTTTGTTTACAATAATGAATTCATATATTAATTATACATATTTTTATTTAATTTATTTTATGTATTATTGGTTGAAGAAGACTATAAGCATCGGTAATAGTTTATATTTTTTATTTAGATTTGACTGATTTGAGACTGTGTGTAGTACGAATATTTGGTTATTTTAGAGACTGCCATACGGTGTAAGATGAGGAAAAATGTGAATTCGTTGAATAGTGATGATACACGAAGTGTGTTGGAGAAGTAAAGACAGGAATTATTTTAAAAAAAAAGTCTGATAAAAGTTTTCATAGGATAAAACTATTTTCTGATGTAGAAAATGTTAGAAACGTAAAATAAAAAAAAAAACCGTTTTAAATACTATTATTATCAGGGCTCGGGACTTATTGCACTTAAAATCATTGAAATAAGCACTTAAGTGCCAAAACACGGGAGGGTAAGGAATCGAACAGAGTGGCGGCACCTGACCATACTTTTCTCTACCCTTCGCATCCGTTGGTCGACGAGATGCACCCTCCGTTTTAGTTTCGAGCTGCAGCCGAGCTGCAGCCGAGCCACAACGGATTTCACAGCTGTACCAGTTGTTATTATATTGTTATTAGTGTATCCGAAAAAATAAACGTCATCCACGAGTTTTGATTCGTTATCCATATTCCACCCGGCATTCTGCAACTCATAGAGGTCATTTGTTGTATAGGAACAGTATCACGAAGATATTCCTGAGGATTTTTATTTCTGTATTTCAGTTCCGTTCAATTCATATATAATTTCGGAAAAAGAAAAGGAAGTTCGTTGTTTGTAAATTGAAATTCTCCTACGCCCTGACTCGCGTCATTAGGCTTATTTATTTTTTCTTCGACATAAATGTAACTCTCGCACGGTAAAGTGTACGCGTCCGTATTTTGAATAGATATTCTAATTCCGTTGTTATTGTGCATTGCTAATGTTGAATACGGCAGAAAAGAGTGATATTGCATTTGTGTTCTTTTACAGTCTTCGACATAGCCTTCGGTCACATCTAAATACATATCATCCATTGTTATACGACTTTTAATGAGCGTAAAAATTTTAGATTATTTTTGGTTAGTTTTGATAGCGGCGGACGTGTTGTTTGTTCGGCTTTCGAAATACTAATAATAGTTTTTTTTAACTATAAATCTATCCTTTTTTTTTTTGTAAATTTAAAATCCATTATCGTATATAATCTGCAGACAAACTGTAATTAATTCAGCTCGTAAGTTTATTCAATTACCATCTTGATCTCTTAATTCAATAATTATTTTACTTATAGATATAGTGTTGAGAGAATAAAAAACTAAATGTTCGGTGTCTCTACTATTTTGTACCCCGGCGATACGGTAGGAAAAAATTCGTGTATAGTCTGGCTCGACATTACATCACAAAATGAACCGTGAATCAAATTACATTCTATTTTTATAAAATTTACTTTAACTATCATGACCGGATTATCAGATTCGTGTGTGATCCCCGCTTTATATATTTTATTTTGAAAACTTAACAACTTCGATATCTACGGTAAAATATATATCTAAGTTGGCAGACATTGTGCTTTTCAATGTATTATTGTCGACTTCTAGTTATCTGGTTCTTTAATACCTGTCACACATATATTATCAGTAAGGCAGAGGACTTGTAGCTCTAAAAAAGCTCTAAATATGTAAGCACTTATGCACTTAAAAACCTCATAATATGCACTTAACATTTTTTTCAGTCTTTTTATTTAAAAGAATTAATAAAATAAATAGCATTTAAAACAAGTCAAAACAATTACATACTTTAAATATATTATATACCATCAACCCTGTGGAAAGGGGTGTCAGAATACTTCCACGGTTTCCCTAGCTAGTCGTAAGAGGCGACTAATGTGGTTGCGTCAGGTCGACAGCCGGTGTAAAATTATGTCAAATAGAATGAGGAGTCCTTATCGATACTTAGGCGGTTTGTCCCATCTCGGATGTGCGCGGGGACAACAAGCGAGAGGAAATATTATATCTAAAGGAGCAGGAGACCTGGATGTTGAAGTGTGTGAAAGAAATAGGAGAGGGCTATAAGGTAATATAAGGTGAAACCAAAAGTAGTTTACCAGAAGACAAGGAAACGTGGTGGTGGGATGAGGAGATTCAGAGCGTAATAGCGAGTAAGAAAAAGCAATTTAAGGTATGACAGAAAAGCAGGAAGAAAGAAGATTGGATAGAGTATAAAAATGTATGTAAAATAGTGAAAAGTGCGGTAAGCAAAGCGAAGCTTAATAGGTATGATGAGTTATATGAGCGGCTAGGAACACAGGAAGGAGAAAAATAAATTTATAGATTGGCGAAGGTGAGAGAAAAGCGATCCAAGGATTCCCAAGATGTCTGAAGTATAAAAAATGAGGATAAAAAAGTTTTAACAAAATATGAGGATGTGAAAAAAAGATGAAAAGAATATTTTGAGAAATTACTGAACGAGAAGTATCCAAAAGAAGCTTTAGAGAGTATTTCATGGAATGAAGGATTGATTGGTCTAGTGGGTGAGGAGGAAGTGAGAGATGCGGTGAAGGCGATGAAAAAGAAAACAGCGGTAGGACCAGATGGAGTACTTGTAGAGGTGTGGAAAATGTTAGGGGATGGAAGCATTGGGTGGTTGAAAAATCTTTTTAATAAGGTACTAATAGAGGGAAAAATGCCAGAAGATTGGAGAAAGAGTTTTATTGTACCAATATTTGAAGGAAAAGGAGACATACAAGAATGTGGGAACTATAGAAGAATAAAGCTCATGAGTCATAGTATGAAGATCTGGGAAAAGATTATAGAGAAGAGGATAAGAAGTGAGACGTCGATATCAGAAAACCAGTTTGGTTTTATGCCGGGGAAATGACAATGGAGCCATTATTTTGTGTTAGGCAATTAGTAGAGAAGTACAGAGAAAAGAATAAAAAACTATGCATGGTGTTTATAGATTTAGAAAAGGCGTATGACAGAGTGCCAAGGAAAGTTTTAAGGTGGGCATTAAACTGTGGACACTGTTCTCAGTGGTAATGGATGAGATTTCAAAGGAGATACAGGGTGAGATACCATGGTGTATGATATTTGCGGATGATATAGTTCTGGTAGGAGAAAACCTGGAAGTTGTCAATAATAGGGTAAATGAGTGGAGGTTAGCCCTCGAAGAAAAGGGATTGAGAATTAGTAGAAATAAAACTGAGTATATAGAGTACGATTTTGGACAAAAAGACCAAGAAGTTGAAGGAATGAGGAGACCACTGACAATAGATGGTGATGTGATAGGTGAAGTTGAGATCTTTAAATATTTAGGATCTTTTGTTCAAAAGGACGAGGGCTTTGACATGGATATAATAAATGAATACGGCGAAATTTTAATCTTATCAAAAATTGATATGTAAAAAACGTACTAAAAGCCAACACTTGGTATGTTTTGTCAATGTCATTATTTTATATTTAATATTCGTTTAACTATCTATCTACAGTTTACATTTTATTGACCATAACCGTTTGGTTTGCAGAATGTTACCACATTTCCGTTATGATAGCTTCAAACACCTAAAAAAAAAAAAAAAATCTATAAAATAATACTAGTCCCATGGTCTGATACGATTTAGAGTCCTGACTTTCTAAGTGAACCCGATAAATGTTCACGGTGCTTACACAACACGAAACTACTAACGTATCGACAGTGAAATAATGAGTAGTGTAATGTATCAAACAAAACTTATCAATTTCCTGATAGACATTTTAAATAATCATTCTTTCCCCCACCAACGCACACACACCCCTGCATAATAGCATATCCTCATCGGGCTCTATATGTATAAGACGTCCAAATGTATGCATTTATTCATAGTTCATTTCTGAAATTAATGTATACTTATCTACCATCAACAGTTGTACGAAAAAACCCTATGGTAATTTTTCCCATATGTCTACGTCGCGTCGCGTTTCGGTCGGTGAACAAAAACAACGTTGCAACAGCCTACATCAAGGTCTGCAAATACTTGCACACGTCGACAATCGATACAGGTGACGGGCAAACCGTGAAGTGTACTACGCGTATTCGATACGGTCTTGGTATAGGGTAATACACGTACGCACCAATTATCATAATGTGTACTGATATCCAAAACTGATTATCGATGACCTGTAATGGGATCAAACAAGTACGCAGAAATATTACGTACCTATTGTGCATCGGTAAAGTATAGCTACAGTGCGGTTTTTGTTTATGCGTATTTAACATACATACCTGTAGTTCGTACAAATTTTAGCCGTACGTGATGTTGGAAAAATTCGCCTGTACAAATATATACTAAAAATCAAACGGTATAATATGAATCCTTGATATTCGGAGGTCAGTTATAAAATCGGAATAAAAATGACTTGAAGCGTTTTAAACTCACTCGACTGTGTCGATCGATATCGCAACGAGTAAGAAGACTTGAGTTTAGTGTGATACTCGTCAAATTTTAGTTGAAATATTTGTTAATCGAACATTTATTATGGTAGGTATTCTTTAAATGTCCGTTAAACAAATACGTAGACAAGCCAAAACCTAACGCATTTAACCAAATTATAGTGCCTTCTGCCGTGGGAATGTTAGTATAAATGGTTGTATTTCGCGTACGATGCAACAAATGAGAAAATAAATCACATTCATTCAAAATTACTAAAATAATGTCATATCATACACGTCGTACTAAATAAATACACTTGTCATCACGACTGTAAATACAATACCATATACGTAACTACAATTTTTCTCAAGGGTACGAGTATACTCTGTTATAATATATAGAAAAAAAAAATAAAAAATTAACCGTTACAAAAGTGCAATTAAATATAGTGGAATCTCGATAACTCGAATCGGTATGGGGCGAAAAAAAAATTCGAGTTATCGAAAATTCGACTTATGAAAAACCTCGATAACTCGAATCGGCAAAGAATTTCGAGTTATCGAAAATATTTTTTTTTCATTTGAAAACACAAACCCATTCATACTTAATTTTATGATTTTATTTATTCATGTTAATATTTACTAATAAATGTATAATATATGTAGGTATGTATATTGTATTAAAAATAAAAAAATTATATTTTATAAAAAAGTATTAAGTAATAAATATGTATGTGTGTATAAATTGTTAGTAAAAAAAGAAAATACAATGTAATAAATAAAGTAGAACTATTTTTTAAAAAAAATCAGATATTTTTGTCATATATTATTATATAAATTCGAGTTATAAGCCAAAATTCAACTAAAAATATTTCGACTTATAGAGAAATTCGAGTTAGCGAAATTCGAATTATCGATAAAATGTATCACACATATCATATATTGTAAGGCCGGGGCCAAGGCATTCCTTGGAATTATCGAAAATTCGACTTATAGAGGTTCAAGTTATCGAGGATCCACTGTATATATTTGCATTTGATCTTGGTTCCAAACAAATATTTTATCAATTAAACACAATTTTGATGTTTATTATGTAAACTACGTAATTTTTTATTAAGACGATTAAAATTTAAAATTTCAAAGTCAGAAAAATGTCAATTTCTTTGTGTTGTGACCCGTATACACCAGTTGTCCCGTGCGTAACAAGTTGCTTACCCATCATACTCAGAAAGACGCCATTACATTAAGTTGCTTACCCATTTAAAACTCGGGCGCACACACATAAAGGAATAAATGTCAGCATCATCGGTCAGACGATTGGTCCTTCGAAGCTATAGTTATTCGCCAAACGTGTATTGTTTATACGGTCACACTCATGCGGTATATTTTTTTCCCTACTTTTCCTACTTTTCCTATAGTACTAGTAAATAAGTAAATTTACGGACGTTAAAAAACGTTCGTAATAATTATTTTCAACGCACTCAACCGACGCCGTCGGTAAGTATTAGCTAATTATTGCATTGATTTATACCTTTTTTGGCAATGATCGTTGGTAATCATTTTGCTCGCCGTCCTTGGACGCTTCGAGCATAAAACGATTAGAAACTAAAATATAACCAACTCAAGTACAGGTCACGTTGAATGCATTTTAACATTAACTTATTACAATAATCTGCAGCTTTATCACGTACGCATGCAAACTCTACTTTCGAGTTCGTACTTGTGTTGTGCACGCTGTTTAAAGCGATATATGCAAAACCGTTTCGAGTGATTCTCAATACTTTATTTATATCCCCTTTAACTGGGTATTTTATTTAGTTGATCTTACGCGTTCCCGTATTCAAAACGTTTATGCGACATGGCCAGTTTTTTACGACACGAAAACATGTGGTGTGGCAAAGGTATTATTTTGCAGCAATTGCTCCGTCAAAATTTGGTGATGGGTTTTTTTTTTGGGCATTTCCGAACTGGATTTAATAATAGTATATTCAATAGTGCAACTTTTGTTTACATTTTTGTTGCTCATCAATGATTAGTTCACACGTCACTGGTTGTCATACTAATTACCATGGATATCTAGAAATCGTTTTCTTTACATTATTAACTCGTATACGAGTTCCTCATATACTACGCCGTTAATTTTATGCTATTAGAAAATCGGCATGGTGTACCACAACCACCACCAATACAGGATTACTACTTGTGAGAATATTTTACAATAGTAATAACTACCTACGATATTTTTAAATAATGTACATGATCAACAAACAGAAAAATAAATAACTCGGCCGTTAAACCTATACTTATACAACAGGATTCCACATCATAAAATATGTGTTTATATTCAAATACATACAGTATATATTTATACTATTTGCAGTGCAGTTAAAAATCAATGTGTGATAATACAATGTTATCATTTTAACATTATTCTTATTACATGTAACGATTTCTGTAATAATTATACAATAGGAACTAGATTGCTCTATACGTGTAATTAACAAAGAAAGATTAGTGCTAGAGTAGTAAATCAAGCTATGGAATAAAACCGCTTGTTTCGACACATGTAGTAGTCATCGGATAGACGGATTTATAGTGTACCATGGTCAGAGCAGATTCGCACCAAATGATTGAATAACTCAATTTACTGAATTTAAATTGAAATTCATGGGAGCTTAAATTATTTCTTTAATTATTTAATACGTTTGGTTTGCTGAGTTTAAAAAAAGTTACTCATTGCTATGAATATTTATTTATCTTCAGACTTTATTTGGAATACCGTGTTCAGAATAATTTTAAATTATTTCGAATACTTTTTAAATACTTTTTTTTAAAGTATTCAATAAAGTATTTTGAATAATTTTAACGAGTATTCTGAATACAGTATTCCGAATGACTTTTAAACGTTATTTCTTCTTTCTTTTTAATTACTTCATTACTCGTGTTCCGTATAAGATAAAATCACATATTTTTTATTGTTGTAAATTATAAATTATTACAATTATATTTTATAAAAATATAATATAATAACTTATATTTAGTTAAGTTTTCGGAATACTTTTGAAGTATTCTAAATAGTGTTTTCGTTATACAATTTGTATAAAGTATTTTAGTACATATTCGAAATACAATTTTTTGTAAGTATTCGAGTATTTATTCTATTTACTTTTAAAAAGTATTTTACTCAAGTCTGCTTATCTCAATAAATGTATAATATATGCTATGCGTACGTGTATATATTACAGTATTACAGGCCAATAATAAAAATATGTGATCATCATAATAGGCACTTCCTTTTAGTCGCAATTCGTAAACATGGACTACTTCTAATATTTTTTATGATTAATAAATACGTGAAAAATAAATGTTAAAAAAAAGTACGTGGGCCAAACATATCCGATTTATAGTCGAGTGGGATACATATTACACACATATACATATAATTGAGTATGCCGTTCCCTAATATCTACGCCTACCTACTTGATGGAAATATTAAATACTTTTGCTTTTAAAACTATGCAATTCCTCATTGATTTTCGTTGCTTACTCGTAAATAGTTTTGTATGGTAATTTTATTTTTGCCGATACATTAAGTTGTATAAAGAATTTGTCATCAGTAGCCGTAATGTTTACAATATCAATGATACTACTTAGACTGTCCGTTCACCTACTCAAATTTAAATATACATTAAAAATTACAATAATATTTACATTTTAATGTTATACAATGTGTTTTGTCAAAATGAAACATGTTTGTCCATAATTTGATTCAATTGAAAAAATAATTCTCTGACAAATATACTATTTAACAATAAATGATCCCTCGTGAAGACGGCACTGAAAGTTAAATATTATGCTTCAGTTTTAAAGAAACGCATTCAAAATATTTTGGTCTTCTCTTTAAATTATGTTTGTAGGTTTTACCTAATAGAACTGAACATTCTTGCTGTGCTTACAATATTTAAATGGGCACAATAATAAATATTTATACAGTATTTGAAGACATAGAAAAGTTCATTTATTTTTTATTTTTTTTACTCCTTCTCAAAAAAAAATTTCTCCATTCCCCATGGCTAGTTTTACCTGTAGTTGTTTGGCCGGTCTGTTCTATACGATGCGAGAGACATATCCACCGATCGAGGGCGGAGAAAAGTAAAAGTACCACGTCCAAACCGTTGTCGACCGACATCGCAGTTAAACTCGCGGTACGTTTGGGATTGATCTAAGGAGAAGAACACAGAATTTTATTGAGAAGCACATCTGATAACAATTTAAATTTAGTTACCCGGTACTGATTCGAACTCATTGAAGGGAATTTATTTCTCTATTACAATCTACTAATAAACACTTCTCGAGGATTATTAAAATTAAAATTATCATTCCTTGCTATAATTAATTCGTTTTTACGACCACCCGAATGATCTACTAACGTATTACCGTACTTATATAATATTTAAATGATCAATTATAGTAATTCACTTAAATAATATAATAAAAAATATATAAATAATATAAATAATATATAACTATATAAAACTAGTGGTATAAAGTAGGGGTGGCAACAAGTCGATCGTGATATGACTTTGACCGCGATTGCCT
The DNA here is from genome assembly GCA_034509805.1 of Sipha maydis. Taxonomy (NCBI): domain Eukaryota; kingdom Metazoa; phylum Arthropoda; class Insecta; order Hemiptera; family Aphididae; genus Sipha; species Sipha maydis. Next base: position 199,229 of record JASXSY010001876.1, on the reverse strand, counting down.
TTCATTTTTTTTCGAATTCTTTCAGAAAACAATTAAAATATTTATTTATTTACTGTACATTTTTATATCTTTGTTATTTTTTTTATTTGTTATTATTTTTTTCTTTGTTATTAATTTAAAGTATATATATGATCAACCCCAAATAATTGGGAGAAAGGCGAAAGAGAAGAAGAATAAAAAATATAAATAGTAATGATATATAGAAGTAAAAAACTATAAAAAACGAAATTATACACTGAGATCGAATACCTATATTGTACATAATCTAACGTATTAAATAATGGTATTTATCGTTTCGTATAAATTGTAATAAAATATGTGTTATGTAAAATTATAAAATTAAATTTATTATTACTTATTGATATTTTACAAATAAAAGAATTGTAACATGCATGTAAAATATATTTGTGCTCAGTTATAACCTTTTTTTTTGTCGATCATGATAACCCAGAAAAATTCTGAAGTCGATCACAAGTCTTTAAAAGTTGGCCACCTCTGGTATAATGGACAAAAATGATCTTGTCATACGACATGACAAAAGAACTTTAAAGAGGGAAATCCAAAAACAATACATTTTTTATAAAACAATGATTTACCTTGGTTTTTTTTTAAGAACAATATATACTTTATGATAATATATCGAGAGTACTAGAGTAGAAGACAGCATATTTAAGCCATATTTAAATTTACCCAATCGGTTTTTGCACTTCAAGTGGAAAATTCTTAACAAACTACTTACTAAACAAAAAAAAAATAAATAAAAGATAAAATATGATATAAATGTACAGAAAATATTTTTTTTCTATTTAATGTACAAGTACAAGCTCTTTTAAAAAATGAAATATTTTGATTATTTTGATATTTTGAAATGAATAATTTAATTGTCCAGGTTTCTTAATATTTGGCGTTCTGGAAATAATCCAAATGAAACTTAGGAAACATATTAAGAAGAGTGAACAAGTAAATACATTTTTAGCCAGTAAATCGTATTTTAACCTAACCGGTGAGCTTAAATTCGTCTGGATACCCACCCACCAATATTGGTAATAGAATTACTTATTACCTTTAAAATTACTGTTAACTTACATAATTAACACCCGTATGGTATACACCCACTTTGTGACCCCCAAAAAGATTTGAGCCTCGTGCCTAAAAAAAAAGGAGGGCCAGAGAGACCTTGCTGCCTCTATCGGCTTAGGATCTCGATTAGTTTTGTAATATAACGTAAAAATGATAAATAACATAATTAAATAAAATCATTTTGATAACGAATTCATAAAGTTCCTAAATTGTCTTATCGACAATATGTAGTACTCGTAATAAAATCGACTGATTGGTGTAATGACATACAACAGTATTAAATAATTTTATCTGTAATAGGTAATTATGATTTAAAGTCTTTAAATTTATACTTGGAAAATATATTTTATCCTATATTGTATGTACGTGTCTTTTCTTTTTTAATTATAGATATTTTGATTTTAAATATTTTATTATTTTATACCTGGAAAAACTTTCTTTTTTTTAGGTTTTTAACTTTTTTCCTGTAACAAAATCTTGTAACAACTCTTTGCGATGCGGCCTGCACGTCGGGCTAAAAGCAGGTGAACCTCATAATGTGCGCATACAATTCCAGGGACACGTCGATTTATATAAAATTCGTAATTTACATTTCTCACGTTTCAAACGCGTAAACGTGTAACAGTCAACAGTGTTCAACGAACACATGTTAATGGGTGAATTTTGAAATCGTTTCGCACAGACACGCTAAAAAATTCTTATATTTTCTAATTCCAATATCTTTTCGACGCGCACTTCTTCAGGTGGGGAGGAGCAATAGAAAAAAACCAACATTATTATTTTACTTTTACAAATTAATTACAATGTTTTCAATTAACATCGTCACCGTAACCTCAACTCACATTTGAATCACCATTTATCGATGTACTCTTTTTTTCGAACACACCAGTCGGTTCGAACATCGCCGTCTCAGGGTCTAAGGGGGGGGGGGGGCAATGCTCCATTTTGCCCCCCCCCCCCATTCGTGGCTACGGGCCATTTGGCTCGGCGTCCCTGCGCGCTGAGGCGTCGGACAACGTGACGACGAAGGAACCCGTCGCGTTCTACGGGGTCAAGACCCTCCCGGGGCCCACCCCCCGCCGAGTCGACGCGACGTGTGACCGCGGTCCCATTGCCGCCGCGCACACCGCGGACAAACGTTACGGTGTTGTACTCGGTCGTCTGTTCTCCGCCGCCGCACGGTTCCGACGCAAGCGCGCGTCCGGGGAAGTCCCCCCGATCCGTCGTCGCGGTCGTTGATAAAACGCAATCACTGTGCCGCGGCCGAGACGGAACGCAACACTCTTATCAAACGGTTGCCCGGTTATCAGCGAAACGGAATTACAATAACAGTAATAATTGTATCGCCAACGAACGTAACGTCGTCCTCGTAACGGGCAACTGTGGTGGTGCGATCACCGACGTGCGCTGTACACGGAACACGTCCGACGCCCGCGATCGTCGAATCCGTTGAACGAACGGCCCAAAGCTCGGGGAAAAAAACGTGTCACGACACTCGATTTACCATCAGGCGGCCTTCGCGGGTTTTCCGTTCCTCTATTTTTCGCTCGTCCAGAGTTCTCGCGATCGACTTCGCACGTACTGCTGCTGCGACAGAGTTCGAATTCGCCTCCGAGGACCGTGAGAACCAAACGGTCACATTTATGTTGGTTCGCCGACGTTACATGACGGTAAGATTTTCTGTCTGTCCGTACAAAGGACGTCTAACGTTTGATCGACGTCTCGAAAAGGGACCTTAGTGTTTTTCTTGTCTCGAGTGTTAAACCATCAGAGCCGTTGGTTCGCGTTGTTCAAGCAAGCCTCAAGTACAGGGACCTACCGTTTCTTGCCTGAGAACTGTAATGATATATATGTTGGCACAAGTTTTGATGTTAAGACATATTCTTTTACTCGAAATCAATATTATCTGTACAGGTGTCTGGTTAGAATAGTTTTATAATTGTCATAGTAAAATTTGAGTGATGTTATCTGAACAAGAAACAATACAGGTTTATCAGTTGGATTCTTTGCACTTGTCTATAATTCTTGTAGTAGTGCTATCACTGCATCCTATGAACTTGTTTTGACTTTCCGTACTAAAAGCTTTCAGTGTGTTCTTATATTTTATAATAGGTAAATGTTTAACATGCTTACATTAATTTCTTTATGTTATGATTACAGACAGTGATTAATATCACTATCATAAATGTTTGTTAGTTTTTCGTTGAAATAAAAATTGTATTGGCAATTTGTATTAAGATTATACTGTTGACTCATAGTGTTACAGTAGAAAATAATCCTATGCAAGTGCAATTATAATGTTTGAAATAGTAGAAACATTTTAAAACAATCAACTGTTATTAGTGGCTTATCTGTTGCAATTATTATATTGTTGAAGTTAATAGTTACTTTAATCAAAATAATATTATCAATATTATCAATATTAATGTTTATCTCAATCATTTAAACTATTTACTTATTGATTTACCATAAAAAATGCACATCTAATATTATTTAAATATTAGTGCTTCAGATTGCATTGTTTTAATTTTGAATTATCAAAATTGTTCTGATTAATATTTTTATACTATATTTTCTATCAAATATATTTATGTTATATATATATAGATGATTAATTATAATATTTTTTACTAATGTTAAATATGTCTGTTTCACATGTAGCTACAGTTAAATAATTTGAATCATATTTTGGTGTTTATATGTGTTAATATTTAATAGGTTCTGAAAGTATATCTAATTGATTAAAAAAATTTCTGAATTGTTTTTATACTTAAATTGATTAAACAATTATTTTAATATTTTAAAAATTTTACTTACTGTTATTTTATTATTTTAATATTATTATTATTGTTTTTTTGTCTTTTTAATTAATAATAGACATTATGTTAAATTAATAAATATTTATTAATTATTTTTTAAAACCGGTTTGAGGTCATGTGATTAAATAATAATTTTATTCTTATTATAAAATCTTGCATGTACTATATTTTATTAGTTGACCATTTCATTTAATTCTATTAGCTACACTTTTTCGCTTTTATAGTAACTAAGCAATTTATTTTATAATTATTAACAAAAAATACAATTGAAAATATGTTCAATTACTATCAAGATTTATATTTATTATTCTTTTAACTTTAAATTATTAAACCTTTACTTTATTAATTTATAATAATTTTTTAATAGCTAGCAAATGTATATACATTTTAAATTATTTTTAATTTATGGGTAGAAGTTATTGAATAAATAAAAATAATATACAAGTAATACCTCAATAAGATAGAATTACTTGGGATCATACAATTTTTCCTTGTTAGTGGGTTTTTTGTCTTGATGGGGTTTAAAAAAAAATTTAATTAATTGAAAGATTATTTATATCCTGTATACATAATGTACATTATAAATTTAAAATAATTTATTTTTAGCCACTATACATGATCAAATTTATAGCATTGTAATATAGTATTTTATCAGATTTTCCGGTACTTAATAGTTTTCATCATTGTCTGTCTTTTCATCCTTTTCACTTTGATCCTTAATGATGGATATTGATAAATCATGAGTTTGCTCCATCTCAATTTTTTCATAAAAATAAAGAAATTCTTCTGAATCAACATCAGTAACAATAAAGATACCTTGAATTTCAGTCAAGGTATGGGTATTTACAATACAATAATACAATTTATGGTCATTCTAAGCTTAGCTTTTTATGTTATATTTCTGTCTTAGTGGAAGTTTTCAGCTAATTTTAATATGGAAATGTGTTTGTTTTCGACTTGGTAAGGTTTATATCTTGGCAGAATGAATACATTATGTATTTGAAAAAGGATCAAAGAAATTTTCCATATTAATAAGGTTTTACTGTATTACAACTTTAGTGATTATAGGAAGAGAAAAGATTTTTAGTATCAAGTTTATTTATTTTTATGATTATCTATGAAAAAAACTATAATTATAATAAGTTGGGTTTTGCCCCTAAATATTACTGGACCCTTGTCGATTGCCCATATCACAAACCTCTAGCTATAAATTAACATTAACAAAAATTTTAAATTTTTGGTCTTTCAAAACATTTTTTTCATATTCCTCGCCAAAAAAAAAAAGTTTGACTACCACTAACACTAGTACTCAAAAAAAATAGTTCCCAACCTTTTAAGATTTTTGGTTGGACCAATGAAAAAATGAAAAAAGTTATGGTTACCACGAGGTATAATCATAGTTTCTGTGAATACAATGATAAATATGATAAATGTGAACTCTAGTTCTCATTAATTTTAAAATATGTTATTAAATATATAAACAAATAACACAATTGAAGTTTAAAATAAAGAGAAAATATTGTGTTTGGTAGAGTCTTATCTGTATTTTTAATAGAGTTATGTGTTAGAAAAATTAATCTTAAGTTATGTTGGCTATTGTGTAAAATAAAACTGTCCGTAGTAAGAGTAACTGTTGTTCATAATTCGTTTAAATCATATTGTATACGAGTTTGCAATGAAGTAACACATTTTATGTCTTTTAGTACAGACATAGACACGGACACAATTCAATATACAATTATTACTTATTATTATTATTATTATTATTTACGTCTATTAATTATATTGACGTCTATCTCGAACCACAATTTGTCATAGACTGATCATAACGCAGTATAAATAACGAGTATAAATGCTACAGAGGGAACTGCAGACGTTATCAAATCTACGAAATCAAGTATTAGAATGTTGCTAGGAGACAGTTGCTAAGAGGTGTTGTTAAGGAATGATATGTAACGCTTTTTCGGTAATGCTTTTCGATTCTATGTGCCAAAGAAAAGACATAAAATGTTAAAAATATTATATGATAAATTAATTGCTTTAAAAATGAAAAACTAATACCTAACTAATGAGATTTTTGTGGTTGCTTATTTTTGGAAAGTGTGCCATTGTTTAGTTAAATTTGTCAGAACTGAATATAGAGGTTAGGTTCTATATTAAACATTTTTTTGGTATTTAGTTTTAGTTGCCGTACAGGCCTAAATCCCTTGCCTCACATAACTAAATAATATGTAATGGTAAAAGTATTATAGCTTTTTGATTCAAATCTACTACTTATATTTTTCAAAGTTGGTTAAAATTCAATGTAATAATTTCTGCTGAAGGTGATTTTAAAGTAATTTTATACATAACATTTTGTCTTTTTAACTACAATCAATTGTTAATTATTTTTTCGATTTTCATATGAGCTTTGATTCCCTTGAAATTAGTATAGTGTATAGGTTGCATATCACTGCTCTAGAATATAAACTACATTAAATAAAATGAAAAAAAAATTGATTATGCTTAAGATTTTTGTATTATATTATATGATTTAAAAGAAGAATTATATAGTTGCAATTATAAGTGTTATATTTCTTTATTAAATAATGAAAAATAAATTTTATTTTTTTTACAGATTTCATGCCTTTAATATGGCAAACCCTAACAAACATATTCGTAAATTACGTAAGTATAATTTTAAATATTAAATTAAAATTAAAATTATAAATATTAAATTTTCAACTAACAAAGTACATATTAATTTAATTTAAATCATTATATGCCTAAATATTTTATTTACATATTATAAATATTAGTGAAAAAATATATTTAAAATTTTCTTTTTTTTTTTTTTTTAAAAAATATTTAAAATAGTATTATTATTTTAATTTATTAAGTTTAACTTGGTAGTCACAGAAATATTATAAAATAAGTATGTTGTTGTAATCAAGAATTACTATGATTTACCTGTTAAATTTAATATTTTAATATAAATAACATTTTTAGGATCATTCATTAAATAAGTTAGTATTTGTAGAACAGTTGATAATTTTGACAATTTACTTTACTGATTTATTTTACACAATTTCCTATACTGTAGAATTTATAACAGTTAGTTCTTAATTGTTAGTTCATAAATTGTAGGTATATGTTATATATGTTTTATAACTTAAATTTCTAATGTTACTAATTAGTTAAATTTAACAGATAATTCATTGTGTTTAGCAATAAAATATGAACTATACCTTATATTTTGATTTTCTGATGTAGGTAATTTAATAAATTTCAAAACTTAATTTTTATACCAGTTTTTTTTTAAAATTTTGAATTATATTTTATTTAAGATTTATTAATATTAATTATTATTCAAATTTATTTAATTACCAAAATTATATTTATTTTTATATTTATACAGAAGAGTTTACTGCTCATAATGCAAATGTAACTTGTTTGGCACTTGGGCAAAAAAGTGGCTTAGTATTAGCCACAGGTGGCGCTGATAACAAAGTAAACTTGTGGAAAGTCGATAGTGAAACATGTTTTATGGTAAAATTTTTATTTATATTTTGTTAATACTTATTCAAAGTTGATAAAAAAAATTTTATAACTTTAAATTGTTTATGTATTCAAATAGTTTAATGCTTATATATATGTTATAGAGCTTATCTGGTCATGTGACACCAATTGAGTGTGTACAATTTGATGCCTCAGAATATCTAGTTGCTGCCGGAAGTCAAACAGGAGGTTTAAAAGTATGGGATTTGACTAAAGGAAAAAAAGTTAAAACATTCAGTGGACATAAGTCGGCTGTTACGAAATTGGATTTTTTTCCATTTGCATCGACTTCATACTTTGTTACTGGTTCTAGGGATACTAATGTTAAAGTATGATGTATATTATATAACTTAATATAAATTTAATGTTTTATGTTTGTGACATTTGTAGATAAAATAAAAATGTTTACTGTAACATATCGTACACAAACACCATATTATATTAGTTTCAATAGTTTCTAGTATAATAAGTTATATTATACTACGATTATAGTAGTAATTATAACTTATTATATAACTAATTATACTAGATAATATAGGTATATATAATTATATATGATAGAAATATTTTCTGTATATTATTGTAAAAATATAAGTTCATTAACAAATTTTTTTTTTTTTACATAGTTATGGGATTATCGATATTCACATTGTATAGGAATGTACAAAGGTCATGATGCTTCAATATCTAGTTTAAAATACAGTCCTGATGGTCTATGGATTGCTTCTGGTGATGAAGGAGGCAGTGTTAAGGTTAGTGATCTCCAGAATCTAGAATTAAATACATTTGAAAGAATAAAATTCAAAGAAATATGCATGTACTTACCATACTTAATATTATCTAAAATATTTCATTTTAATATTTTTTTTATTATTATTTAAATGAATATTTATTTATTTACAGTTTGCAGTGTAATTAATTTAAAAAAATTAAATAGTTATTTTATGTAGATATATTGTGAATTTTTATTGTATATAAAAAATATTAAAAAAAAAATAAATTTGAAATCACAGTTAAAGAAAAAGTAAATACATTTGTTAATAAATTGAATTTGTATTAATATACATATTAGAGCTGTATAAAAATATTTATTTTGTGCTCAACAATTTCAAAAGTATATAATAAAATAAAAATGTTCTTAATATGTTAAAATTAAGGGTAGCTTAAGGCCTCTGTTAAACTTAAACATTTTTGCTTATTAGCATCAATTAGTTTATCAATACATTTATTATATTCTGAGTAAAAGAAAGTATTGGTATTATTATGATTATTTATTATTTATTATGATTTCGAACTGAATAAGTTTTTCGATTATCACCAAATAAAATGAAAAATATAGGAAATGGATTCTAATTAGTATTTTTAAACGATTAGAAAAATTGAGAAAAAAATTTGACAAATATTAAAGTACCAATCGAAATTCTAACCAACTATCACATTTCATTTTGACACCCATTATTTATTTATATTATATTATATTTATTTTTATTTTTTGAGCTTGTGTTTATGATTTCGACTAAAATAATTGCTCCAATCTAAATCATAAGAGATATTTGATAGAAAATGTTATCTAATTGTTATTTTAATGGGAATCGTTTTAATAATTTCCCAGCAGTTAACTTACGAAAAATTAACGAAAAGTTATAAAATACAAAAAAATTTACGGCACACCAGTTTTCGACAAAATCGAATTTTCATTTTTATTGTAACTCAAAAAATAATAGTTATAGAGACATAATATTTTCACTAAATGCTTATATCGTCATTTCTGATAGATTGTATACTTTCCAAAAAAAATGTTTTGAGCTTGTCATAGAAAATTTAAAAATTTTCTTAGCTTTTTATTAAAAGTGTAGATAAAATAATTTTGATTTGATAAAAATGCTTGAAATTTGAATAGGAAGTTCCTCATACATATTTTTTACTGATAAAAGAAAACAAAATGAACTAGTGTCTAATTATTACAAGAATTTTCCCAACTCTGAGCCAGATTTAAATACGAGTCAAAAAAAAAAAAAACATAACGTGACTATATAAAAAAAGCTGAAAGTACATCAAAGCATAAACCTGACTTCTGGAAATTTGTAAAAAAAAAACCCGTTTAAATAATGAAATTCCAAAAAATCTTCCTCTAGATAATTTTGTGTCGTCTTGTGATCAGGAATCTGCTAATTTATTCGCTTCACATTTTTCATCTGTCTATACAACTGGAAAAACAGTGGTTGCATTTAATTATTCCAAAATTCCTACTTTTGACCTGCTAAACAATACATACTTAAATGTTGATGATGTCTACCAATGTCTATCAGCGTTACATGGTGTTTGGTCTGTTGGCCCGGATGACCTTTGTGGTGATTTTTTATTTCAGCTAGGGTATGTTATAGCGTATCCCCTTTGGCTACTTTTTAGGCGTTCTTTAAATGAAGGAATATTTCCAATTATGTTAAAAATAAGTTCCATCACACCGATCCCTAAATCAGGCAGTCACTCGATTATTTATAATTATAGATTGATATCTATACAATCGCATATTACAAAATTATTTGAAATATTAAATAGCATTCAACCACCAGTTAATAAAATATTTATGGAAGAACAACATGGTTTTCGTCCTGGACGCTCAACCTTAACTTGTAATTTAGTTTTTAATAATTTTATACATGAATAATTTCAAGCAGGATATCAGGTTAATCTTATCTACACAGACTTTAATAAAGCTTTTAATTCTATAAATGATTGTATTCTTATCAATATTCTAGAAAAAAACAGGATTTGGTGAACCATTTCTAACTTGCTTTAAATCTTACCTTGAAAATAGGCAACAGTGGGTCAGTGTCATAGATTCCAAATCGTATTTGTTCTTAGCATCATCTAGTCTACCCCAAGGAAGTCATTTGTCTCCGCTTCTATTTTCATTGTTTGTTAACAATACCTGTCATGCCTTAAAATACAGTCTCTTACTGTGTTTTGCTGATGACATGGAAATGTATAAGCGCATTAATGACTTAGGTGATTGTCTGAAACTTCAGAGTGATTTAGACAGTTTAATTAGGTACTTTAACCTGTTAGGACTGTCACTAAACATCACGAAATGTAAAATTATGACATTCAGCAGAAAGCGATCCCCAATTGAGTATTCCTATAATTTGATGGGCTCTGTACTTTTACGTGCAGATAGTTATGTTATTGATCTCGGCTTTAAATTCAATAACTTAATGGAGCCAAACTCCCATATTAATATGATATGCTGTAAAGCATTGAAAAGTCTTGGATTTGTTATTCGATCAACTAAAGAATTTTCCCTAAATAACACGGTTAAGACATTATACAGTGCTTTAGTAAGACCCATTTTAGAATACGGCTCAAATTTTTTGGGATTCACATACTACCAAAGATTCTATTCAACTAGAATGAGTACAGCGTACATTTTTTAGATATGCAAGTTTTATTTTAGGCATTCAATGTGCTTCTCATGATTACTTTTCTATTTCTAAAATTCTTAACCTAAACTCTAACAGACTGTAGACGGATGTTTGGCATGAAATTTCTGAATGGACTTCTATCAAATAGCATAGACTCTCCTGTTCTCTTATCTCTTATAAAATTTAAAGTTCCACATTTTTCTACTCGTACACCAATGGCCTTTCATATTCCTAAATTTAAATTCAATTATATGAAAATCGAACCTCTAAGAGTAATAATGTCTAACGCCAATGAAGATCCTTCCTTCTTTGTTTAATCGTAATTTCTGTTGTTAATTACTATATCTGATTTTACTGTCATTATAACTTTATTCATATGTATACCTATTATATTCAAAGGGCATGTCCCGTTAAATAAATAAATAAATAAATAATTATTGTTATGTATTATGAATATGTATTAAAATGATTTCTTTAATTGTATACAACATAATAAATATCAATAATAGTACATTTTTTTCTAGATTTTAAATCAGCAAAATGTATTACTTTGTTTAGATCTAATCTAGAAACTATATCATTTTCTATGCTGATTAATATCAAATTGTTTAGACGTTCTTCTGTCATTGTTTATCTCAAGTATATTTTTATTAACCTTAATTTACTGAAACTTCTTTTGCAGCTATAAAAGTAGTTACAGGAATTCTCATCATAATTCTTAAAGTGACCCATAAGTTTGGTTAAGTATCTTGTAATTTGTGATCATTAATAAATATTAAAATTTCCATTGGGCAGTTATCTTTTTTGGAGTACAATGATCTTACAATTTCAATTTTATTACTCAAATCTATACCATTCAAATCGCACTCTGTCTTATCTTTATTCTGATTGTTAAGTTTTAAATGTAGATCCTTACACAATTTTAATAGATCTTCGTGGCTTTTATTTTCTTTTATTTTGTACAAAAATCCTCAAGTATCATTAAATTCTTTAATTTTTTCAAAGCGCTCAGAAATAGAAGATATTGCTTGTTTTAGTATGTTATTAAATACATGCTGTTTGAAGTATAATTCTATGTTTTGGGGTTCTGAAGCTTTGTCTTTAGATTCCTCATCAAATTGTTTTTCTACGTATTACACGAGTGACTTTAAATTTTGGTTTAACATTTAATTGTAAAGCTAATTTTTCAACAAACTTTATGGGGTCTGTATGTCCAGTTATTCTATAATCTTGTAAAAATTTTGTACAATTATTCAAAAGTAAAACCACGGTCCTAATATCCATTTTTGAACTATGCATTGACTTACTAACAAGGTTAACTTTTGATAAAATATCTTGCTAAACATACAACAAAACTAAAAATCGAATTTCTCTTTGAATTTAATTAACAATAATAGACAATAAATGACGATAAATGTTATGATTAATAACTTTAGTAATAACCACAGTCCAATGGTGACTATCCTATATTTCAAATGTATTGGTTGTAACACATACTTTTTTGGTTTTCCTGAGTTAATAATTACAATATATTATTGTATATTATTTTTTAATTATTTGCTATATAATAATAGAAACTGGAATGTGTCGTATAATCTATAAAGAAAATTATGTAACACAATATTTTGTCATGGATAATTTAGTCGTTTAAATATATTGTTGTCAATTTGAATATATATTACACTAAAATTTATAAAATATTTGTATATTAAAAGCGCTCTGAGCCACCACCTGGTTTGCCCGTATCTTGGGCCGGCACTGGTTATGGTATTTTGGTTTCAAGTTCAACAAATTAATCGTAATACAGCAATGTCTTTCAACTATTTTTATTTCTCGTCCTATCTAAGTGCCTCACTATTAATTATTATTTTAATTGTATAGTATGCGTAAATGTAAATATAACTTAAATTAATTAAACAAAAATGTATAATATCAAAATGTCTTAAACAAATATTCATAAATAATAATTAATTAATTAATTTTATTAATTTTAATGATAAATTAACATTAATTGATAATAGTTATTTTATGTATAAACAGTTTTATTAGTTTTTTATAATACAAATGCTTCTTTTTCTTGGCTTCATATCCTTCTAACTATCAATATATAACCTGTCAATCCAACGCTCTTCCTTGATCTATTCATAAAAATGTTAATACATATTAATTAAGCTCAAGACCTTTTTTGTTAAAAATAATTCTTATATATTTTATTTCATTATATATTGTTGTTATACATTTTACATTTGTTGCTGTATATTTTATAGATATGGGATTTGCGAGTTGGACGCATGATACATGCTTTTGATAAACTACATAAAGGAACAGTAACTTCAATACAGTTTCATCCATTAGTATTTTTATTAGCTAGTAGTGGTACAGACAATAAAATTGTTATATTAGACTTGGAAAGATTTAGTATTATTTCACAAATAGATACAGAAAAATCTACAATTAGGTAATTAACAAAAGTATTATTTAATTTTGTAATTGTTTATAAGCCTTTGTATATTTGCTAATGATGTTTTATTTTCCAAAAAAATTCTAGGAATTTATTGATTTGATACAGTGTATATTTAATGTATTTTAGGTGTTTGCAGTTTAGTGATAAAGGAGATGTTCTATATGGTGGAGGTAGTGATTATCTTGGTGTATATGGTGTAGAACCAACAAGAGTATGTGATTCTGTAGTTATAAAATGGGGAAATGTGAACGAGTTAGTCGTAAAAGATAATAGAATTGTAAGTTAATAAAAATATTGAAACCATAAAGATATATTATGTTTACATATCTATTTATGTCTTATGATATAAATATTTAAAACAATTATGTAAAATCATTAATTTGTATTTTAATATACTAATTGGATTTCTGATTTTATTTTAAATACTTATGTCTTTTAATTTTTAGGTTGGGGCTTCACATTTATCAACAGATGTTTCAACGTGGCTAATTAATTTACCCGAAGAATATCCATTTAAAAATCAATTTTCTCCACCTGACAAGTCAGTAAAGACTAATACAATGTTTACACGAGATACTGGTGTTCGAAAAAGTTTTAATAAACAAAAAACTCGAGAAATGATTAAGCCTAAGTATGTGAATATATTAATTTACGTATTATTTATAGTTTAGTACTACTTAGAATTCTTGTTTTATTTTAAATTATGCATTTTATATAAGTATAAAAAGTAGTTTGTTTAAACAATTATATAACATATATATTTTTACTCTAAATATTTAAAACATCTGCATTATTTAATAAAGTGATAATTATTAATATAATTAAAAATATTTGAATGCATAGTTTCTGTAAAGAATAAATATTATAATACTAATTATTATTGAGAGAATATTAATTAATTTACAATGGCTTCAGATTCCATAGAAATATGTTTATGTATTTATTTATTATTTTTAGAGCTAATATGAAATTGATTGATGAAAGTGAAACTGATATCGAAGAAGATACTAATACTGTTATTAATAATGTTCATGATTACCATTCAGTGTTTAAACCAAATAGAACATGTAAGTTTTTTAATTTGTTTTAGTAATTATTGTACACAACAAAATGATAATTACCTAATATGTTATTATTTAGCATTTAAACCAAGTAGAATATGTAAGTATATTTATTTATTTAAGTGTTAGTAGTCAAATCAAATAATAAACAATGTATTAATAGTAGTAATTATTATTTAATCTGTTTACTTACTAAAATAATATTATTTAATAATTTTTTGATCGACTAAAAATTGATGATATTAAACAATTTTCAATTTTACCATAGACAAACTCATGTCAATATGTAGTTTATGTGTATGTGTAATTGGTGCTTCATACTGTATTGTATTATATAATACAGTAGAATCCCCTTATAGCGATCTTCAGGGGACCTATAAAATCAGACCATCATATCCGGATGACGAAAACATTACCTATATAAGATATAAAACCAATCAAATACATGGCTAGAAATCTTTTTATTCAGAATATCATTATATACAGCATAGTAATAAGTGGATTCTACTGTATAATATTCAATTTTAAATAGTGAATGAATTGATTTTTTTTTTTTAATGGAGTAATTTAAACTAAACTATAACTAATATTAGATGCATAGTTCAAAAAAAAAAAAAAATGTATTCACAAATCCATTTTTTATAGAAAGTGTTCATATAAGTAAAAAAAATAAAAATTAAAAAATTTAGTTTTGTCATCTAGCATATAGAGCTAGATTCTCTAATGAGAAGCCAATTTAGTTTTCGAGTATCATATTAATCTAAAATGTTTTACCTACATAAAACAGATTTGATTTGTGAATTAATGTGTTCTGATGCTATATGCTTTTATATTTATAAGTTTTTTTATTTTTGAACTTGATGAGCTTATTTGTGATTGTATTTTTTTTATATTTCATAGTAAAACATTTATCTATAGATATTTCTTTGACAATTGTGGTTCTTAAAATATTTGTACAATTATTTAAACTATATCTTTATATTTATTGCTTTATGTTAAAAGAATTATTAAAATTAAGTTTTATTAGTTAAATGTTTGAGCTATTGATTTAATGTTTCTATTTTTCTTTAAAATGATTTATTTTTCTCTTTAATAAAAACTTACTTATAATGAATTTTAAATCATTTTCAGTGAATAGGAGTCCACCTCCATTTTCACCATTATCTGAAGATGGTAAATTTTTTTAATAATTAATTTTATTCAGGGTACACTACTTATTTATCATATTTTTTTTTTTTGCAGATAACCCAAACACTTTATTTACTTCTGAAGGTATGTAAATAAAATGAGTAAAAAAATAAATGGAACGTCAATACTATATATTTGATATTAATTTTTTTAGTAAACAAAATTCAATCAAATAAATATATAGCAGTCGAAGATTCTGTTAAATTGGAAGATAGAAAACATAGTATTGGTAAATTATTTGTACACATTTGTAATTTTGGTATAAACATAATTAAATATGTCTTATGTTCGTGCTGAATAGATATGTCTCAAGGGTTGATGCATAGTAGTTACTCGGAAGCAGATACTTCATCGATGGAGTCCACGCCATGTGATTCATTCCATATACCTCAGTATGACATGAATGATTACCAAAGCCCTTCATCGACAAGTCCTTTCCCATCACCACCCGATGTCGAACAGTCTGAAAAAAGACACAATGCTTATATATCTTCATCCGTTTCAATGCGTAGTGTATCTTCAAGTGTAGCTAATGAACAATTATCTAAACGCCCATCTTCATTACCAGTATTTAGACAAAGTGGTTTGTATTTTAATAATATTATTTTTATAAATAAATGCACTTGTAATATTATACATGTAATGGCAATAAATATCACACAAGCACTTCAATACATGTATGATTATTTTTTTAGATAATTTTGCTTATGGAACAAAGTACACATCTCCTCAATCTCAAAGAAAAGTAATTCCTAATGAAATGTCTTCATTACCTCATCAAAAACGACTGTTGGCTGATGATAGTTTAATTACACCAGAGTATAAAAAGACTGATCCTATGGTTCCCATTACACTACCTTTGGATGATTTTGAAGACATGAAAAATGTTTGTACAAATGTGCGAATTTTTTTTTTTTGTAATATTGAAAAGTTATAAGTTATCTATTTATTAAAACAAATTAATTTAATTCTGGAACATTTTATATTGTTGTTTAAAACTACATACATCAATTTATTAAAAATATTTTTTAATATTATTTCAACTATTAACTTATAATTCTATTCTACGTAATAAAATTAAATAAGTACGTAAATAAACCTTTATGTTTTTTATAGAGTTTAAATCATACAACTTCTGATGAAGAAGAAATTGTAGAATTTCTATTAAAAAATCATAAGTCCACTATGGGCGTGCTCAAAGAAAGACATCGCAATCTTAATATTATTCAAACGCTATGGACTAATAAAAATTTTAAGGTATATAAATTGTTCATATTTTAAATTAATATTACTCTTTATATGTAAAATTTTTGATGAATTTGATGTTTATAGTCTGCAGTAAATTCTGCTGTTTCCATGAATGATGAAGCCATCATATCAGATCTTATTTCTATTATAACACAGAGCCCGTAACTATCATTTTTTTCAGTATTATGTTCAAGTATTTTGGCCACTTTATTTTAAAATGTATTTAATTAAAATTTTTAGAAAACTTTGGTGTCTTGATGTTTGTAGTATGTTACTTCCTGCAATATCTGATTTAATTCAAAGTGGCAATGAAGCGTAAGTTGTTCAATTATTGATTATTTTATTTTTATTCTAGTTTTTAAATTATTTATTTATATTTATTTCAATTATTTTCAATTAATATAGTTTTTAATTTTAAAGACACCAGCATATTTATTGCTATTATTCTTATAACTGGGTGATACCTACTTAAGATACCAAGCAGTGATATTAATTACATATTTTAATATTATTTGGCTACTTTACCTTCGAAATACCTGTTTAACCTATTAATTCTTTTTATTGATTTGTATTGACAGCTGATGTAAGTTTATGAGATTAATCTCTTACTCTCTGATGAAGTATTATTTATACTTTTCATAAAATTCATAATAGTTTATAATTAATTACTTAAAGTACCATTATGCGACAACAAAATCAATAACTCTATTATATTTTAATATAGCAACCTTAAGTTTTAAATATTGATATTTATTTTCTTGTTTTGGTTTGAGTTCAAAAATTAATATTTTAAACATGTTTTCTTTTCACTGAAAAATTTTAAATAATTTTAACTGTTACCTGTGTATAACCTAATCTCATTTGTATTTTTCAGGTTTATAAGTGTTAGTTTCAAAGCCATCAGAGATATATTGCAGTACTTTATGCCTGTCATTAAGAATAATATACAAAGGCCACCATCTGCAATAGGTGTCGATATTATGCAAGAAGAAAGGTATCTACAGTTGATTTTTAAAAATAAACTGAAGAGTCATTATTTTTAATTATGTTACTTATATTGAATACCAGTGTTTATTTATAATACTTTTATTATTGTTACTGAAGAGTCGGTGACTAATCTGGTTTAGTTTTTTTTTTTTTTTTTTCAATAAAATTATCTCGTCAGAAATATGTTTTTCTTTTCAGGTACAACAAATGTCGCAAATGTCACAGTACACTTATGAACATCCGGTCATTTGTGTTGAAGCGACAAACAATCCAAGGCAATTTAGGAAACATGTTCAGGCAGTTGCATATGCTCTTGCAAACAATTGACATTTAACAAAAAAAAGAATCATGTTGATATTATTTCGTTCCACGATTGAAAGAGACGATGAAAATGTTTAAATGTCATAGCTAAATTGAAGACTTGGTGTTTTTTTGTTATTGTTTTTCGATAAGTTATTATTAATCAATTATTTTTATTTTTTTTTTAATATTTTTTTTTTTGTCGAAGCCTTGTCTAACTGTTGTTAATTTGTAATTTTTTTTCAACAAATTTTTTGTTAACTTTATATCTTGCAGATATTAACTTATAACCCTTTTTTTATAATTCAAGTTAATTTAACTGCGTATCACTAACACGCCACTACATAATCTAGCCCTTTTTTACAAATCCTATTGTTATTTCTATAATATTATAGAAACGCATTCTCAATTTACATTTAGTGATTGGATTATTTTTCGCATTTGATCACTCATTTTCTTTTTGCATTTCGTTGGTAATAATATATATTTCCACGTGTATAGTGTGTATGTGTGTGTGTGTGTGTTTGTGTGTATGTATGCAAAATATTCCTTTGAATATAAATTTTATTTTATTTTTGTACTGTTATCCGTTTTATCCGTGATGTTAATTTTTTTTTTTTTTTTTGAATTATTTTGTTGTTCAAACGGAGCGGAACAAACACGAATACTAAAGTAATAAAACGCGTCTTACGAGCGCTGTAGCTTTTGCACAGAATCTATACGCTTGAAGTTTCATTAAAAAAAAAATAAAAAATGAATAATAAATATACTTTTATTATTTATGAGTGCTGTTAATTCATTCATACATAATACACATATTGTACCGTCGTAGTATTCACTTGCGTTTCCACGATTTTTATGTACCATAAGTTACGCGTTTTTAATATTATTAAATATCAGTTTTTAAATGATTTCACCTTAGAGAGCAAACTAATTGGTAATATTCAGTATTTTCTGTTGGCAAAATTTGTACATCGATACAACTCCGATGTTTTGTACGGTTACCAATCCCTCACGTGTTGAAAATGTGCAAAAATATTAAAAAAAATTAATTTTTACAATGCAAAAGAGAAATAAATATTCCTGTTTTGTTCGTTTTCGGTTTACTAATTTTCAAAAATTGTGAATATTTTGTTTTATAATAATTACAGTGTGGACTTCTAAAGAAATATTGTACAAATACAAAACTGATGAGCTTATTAATTATGTTAAACGTTTAGTTTTTTTTGCTGTACGACTCATAGAATACGATACTGTACAAAGAATATATTTGTGATTGAAGCAATACACTAACAATATTTTTTCAATTACTATTTTTTTATTCTATTATTACCGTTCCTGATCAAATTTTGTTTGTGTCCAAGAATAACGAAATTTTGTGTTCGGACGACCGACTGCGCCTGATCATTCATGGGTTCATGGATCGGCAACATTAGTTACACGGGTCCGGTGCGCGTCAACAATAACGTGGAACGGAATCGCGTGAGCTTGTGCTCGGGAAGAAGGAAACGAAATTTAGTCGAGGCGGAGGGGGTAAGGGACGGTAGTCCGGGTCCGATGCAACGACCGCGTGGGCTGACAACGGTCGAACGATGTTTCGTAATAGTTACCTTTAAGGTGCGTCCACATTGGACGCAACATGTAACATGTTACTGTAACATTGTTCAGTGTTCGTTTGCATTGTTGCGTTCGCATGTTGCATCATTAGTTTGCAACATGTTGCAAGTCATAATTTAGTGGTTTCCATATGAAATAAATATGTAACCAAATACAAAAAAAAAAATTAGTCTCATGAAATTGAAAGAGAATAGTCAACATGTCTACTCGGGTAGCTGCAGCAGCGTATACCATTATTTCCCAAACTCAAGAGAAAAGTCAAAGGAAGCGTAAATGGTGGAAAACTCGACTGTTTGCTCAAAGATTGCGTTTTGTTGGAAATTCAGTATTGACTGACTTGAAAACTTAAAAAATAAACGGTCAGTTTCAAAATTGTTTAACTTTTAAATAATTTCGTGTGACCACTCGAACATTATATATTTTAATATTGAATTTATATTTAATAAATACAAGCTCGTTTTAGTGTCAAACTGCCAGTTTGAGTGATAACAATTATTAATAATAGGTTAGTTATAAGCAGGGCTCGGAAGTTATAGCACTAAAAAAATTAATTTTTAGCGCTTAAATATGCACATAAAAATATGAACATAAGCGCTTTAAATAGCACTAAAAATTAGGAAATATGCAAAATAAAATAGTCAAAACATTTTTTTAAACATAAAACTTAAGATACATTTAATTTATAGATTTTTAATGTATTTTATAGAATATGGTGGTAGATATGTAAGAACTATAGGTACTATTTGAGAATATGTACAACAGTTCACGATCAATCGAACTCTTGATGTATCTAAATGATGACGGAACATTTAAATAAAATTACCGTGTTAATTCATTAGTACATAGTTAAAACGACAGCACGATAATACAACAAATCCGATAATAGTGCGATAGTATAATGTGACTAACACGATTTTAAAAATAAACAATTTATTGGAAAGGAATGGAATTGTCCAGTTTAATCGACGATAACAGCGGTCTAAGACCGTTTATTTCGGATGAGTACATCTTAAAATAAAACAATTTATTTTCATTCACATATTCGTAGACGGCTGTTTAGTATGTAATTTAGTTTTTTAACAAAATGTGTTTATTTCCTTTATTATCTAAAAATACGCCCATAAACAGCATTTAAAACTCCAAATTAGCAAAATAGCTTCCATAGTATGTATTTATGTGAAAATATTCCCAAAAATAGCACTAAAAACCTTAAATTAGCAAAATAGCGGTAAAAACCCTAAATATGCAAAAAAAAAAAAAATAGCAAAATAAAATTTCGTGTATGACATCAGGGAAGTGTGAAACATACTTGTATCTTACTTTGGATGTTCTAGGACGAACCAAGAAAAATATGCATTTGTTATAACTTCCGAGCCCTGGTTATAAGTAATACGTTCGCAAACCGGTCCATACTAGCCGCAACATGTTCACGTAACGTCCTTTGATGTTTCACTAGATTACCGACTGTCATCCGATCGCCGATTTGTTGCACAAATGTGTTACAAGTTCACTGGATTGTTACAAGAATATGTTACAAAAACGCATTGCAAGTTGTGTGTTGCAGTTGCATGTTACACAAGTGTGAACGCACCTTAAAGTGCCGGACAATGGCGCCCGCCATTATTATTAGTGTGTAAAAATAATAATACCATTTATCGAGCTTTAATATTTATTCAAGTCACTTAGTTCACCTACTCACCTAAACAGTTGTTAAATACTTATTTAAAACGTAAAACCCAACGTGCAGTTGGAGAGTGCTAAAAATATGTTATTTATCAATAAACGACGGACGATAACGAATAACGATTAACGGACACTAAGTTGCAGTGTTTGTTCAAATGTCTGTAATCATTTTAACTTAAAAATTCTGACGGCAGACGGAACAAACATAAGTTCTAACAACGACCAAGTAATTATTTTATTAAAATTTACATAGGTATATATATTTTAAGTTTATTCATATTAATATATTATATTAAACAACTTTCATTTTATTACATATTAGACACTTGTTTATAATAGTTATTGACACAATTACTATTTTTTAGATTCTGAACGGAGTCATGGAATCAATTGGTTTTACAATGATGTGTGTTTTTTTTTTTATTTATTTATTTTTTTTTAAATTTTTTTGTGTCTGACGACACCTTTTTTGGCAGTAAAAATGGTTCGATTTGCTTATGTAGCAACTTTTCTGAAAGGAAAGTAAATGTAGATGGTTTTTTAGCCATCATCAGGGTCAGCCTGGACAATAGTAAGGAGCGGTAGTTTTCGAGGGCCCGAGGTTTTTTCTCTGAGCAAGACCGACGATTTAAGTGTATACACATGTATACATGTTTGTGCATAGAGAACACGAATAATTGAAATCCAGGATAGCGTAAAACGATATGAATAAATGGAAAATTATGGGATTAAATCAATTAAATTTGACTTTAGTTGACCTTTAGTTTTTTTATTATTATTTCAATTCGAACAGGAAAATATTAAAAACTCATATTTTGGAATTTTTAAGTGGAAACATGTACCTACCTACGTAAGTAAATTTAGATTTCAATTATTAGTAATTGAAAAAATATCGTTAATGTATTTAACTGTTTTGACAGTAATTTTTAAGTAATAGAAATACATTTGCCAAACATTAGATCTAATTTTAATAGTATATTTTTATGCATTAAATCAATACTAAATAATATTCAATGAGAACTTGCATACAGATACAAGTGAAATTAAACTTTAGTAATAAATTAATTTAATATTGCACTAATTTACATATTCTTGAAAAGAATTTTGATAGACATTTGAAAAATTTTTTATAATTACTTGGATATAAATCAAATATCTCTATTTTTAATTAATAATGTATGCCCCTTGAAATATATATGATTTATACTGGGTGTTTCACGATGAACTGACAAAAGCAATAACTTTTGTTCTATTGAAGAACTTAGAGTTAAAACATCACGAGCTAAAACTGTTTCGAATATTTTGTATGGTTCATTTCGTGGAAATAATGCAACAAAATATGGAACACAAAACGAAGAAAACGCTAAATCTGCATTATCTGGAATTTTAAATAAAACTATTGTACCGTCGGGATTAATTATTGATAAAGATTTGCCGTTTTTAGCTGCTTCTCCAGATGGTCTGATTGGTGGGGATTCACTAGTTGAAATCAAGTGTCCAATAACTTCTAAAGATCTAACTCCCGAAGAAAGCATATAAAATATAAAAAAATTACAAGTTGTGAAATTGTGAATGGGAAGCTTCGACTGAAACGTACGGATAAGTTTTATTACCAAGTACAAGGTCAACTTCATATTTCAAAGAGAAAATTTGGTATGCTGCATGAAAAAATTAAAAGAGACGACAATTTTTGGTCAGAAAAAATGTTTCAACAATTAACTAACTTCTACTATCACTGTTTATGGCCAGAAATGGTTGATTCTCGATTTGATAGAAATTTACCTATTAGGAATGGACTTGCATCAGAAAACGAAGAAAGTTCCTAGTTGGTAAATTATTACATTTTTAAGTATTATTAATTTTACGTATTGTATTTTTATATTATAATAATGAACAAAAGGCATATTTTATATATTTTTTTATTTCAAATTGTATTACACCTAGCTGATATTATAGCTAATTCTTGTTTTAATGTATCCAAACTAAGAGGTATAATCAGGTACAATAAAATTGAAAATCTGATTTCACGGAAAAACGATAACATTTTTTGACGTGAAAATAAGCTAAACGCGTAGTTAGTATGTATATTTAACTCATCAATTGGTGACTGAATAGTGTAGAATGCATAATAATTATAGAACTACGTAATATATATACCTAGTCACAATAAACATCAAATTATGATACAGAATTGAGAAAAAGTAAAGAAATGTATTTTAGGTTGAATTTTAACCATCTACGTAAATATTAACGAAACTGTAAAGACTATAATACTCTGATTATTGCTTTTATAAAACTTTTTTCCAAGCCACGGCAACATACATGGGTAATTTGAAGTAAGTATTATTAGAGACGATACGTAAGTGAAATACTGAGTGGTCTTCCATCTAAGAACTATCAACGAATCATATTTGCAAAAGCATTTGCCTCGTAATGTGTCACCCGCCAATAATTAATAATAATAAAGATCATTGACCCTTCATTATATCCATTGTATTTGATTTTGTTAAATAAGATAAAATTAAAAATAGCACTCTGTGATGATACAGTACACGCCACGTGAATTGACATATATATAGCGTGCAAGTGATAGGAGGGGTTACGGGGTGAGCGCACACACGAACGCCGTTCGTCGACCAAGTTTACGATGTAGCGACTTACGCCGTGTCCTAGGTGAATCCGACTAATGCGATAATCGTTATACGACGCGACCGATGCGATTCTAAAAATAAACAAAATAACCCAAACAAACGGAAGTGGCCTACGTGACACGACAAATACGACCGATGCGTCCGATTTTTCGTATGCGTTTAGTCGTACGAATTGAAAAACAAAATAGTTTGTTTTTGGTCGTTGCGTCGTGCGAATCATAGATTCATAGGTATCGTAAATTCGTAATCATGGAATTATTAATTGCGGAAGTTCAAAAAAGAAAAGTTTTATGGAATAAATGGGACAAGAAATATAAAGACAGGATAATTTCTGACAAAAAATGGGACGAAGTAGCCAAAATAACAAAAATGAATAAACATTTATTTAATAGACATTTTTTTAATTTATTACATACCTTTTATATAATAAATACTTAAGTGCTGTATTTTCAGTTAGAACCATTTTATTTAATACAGTTAATGACAGAGACATATTTAACCTCGTATTTAACCAACACTGTAATCTGTATATAGATATAGGTATAATGTATATAATACAACTTTAGAATATTAGAACTTTTTAAGAATGTTAGGACACGACCGTTTACTGCGCTGCTGCATATTCCACTATAGTGTAGAGTGCGATCCGCCGCAATATTATCGTATTCGTCGTGTTTACATTGGACACCATCGCGACAATCGGATCGACGGACGACAACGCGAATCGCATCGGTCGCGTCGTATAACGATTATCGCATTAGTCGGATTCACCTAGGACACGGCGTTAGATAACACCTCGCACGAGCAACATAGATAATTGGAATCGTTCTCATTATAAGTATTATTGAAATTTTATATAAGTATTATTTATAGACAATGTTACCCTTTTGTCACGTTACAATATATATAATTATATATTTATAGAGGAACTGATACGGGTCTCGGGCGCGATAAAATATAGCGCACACACACTAATGTAATTTTACTTTTCACACACTAACAAGTCCTATCGCAAAGGTCTAATGTATTGCCTATACAACATTCCTTAGAATATGACTGACTAGAACCACCTTAAATTATAAAATCTAAACGTATTTTGACATTGTCGCTTTTTCCAAACCTATCAATTATTTGGTCAATGTTTATTTTAACTTCCCTATGAACACATAGTTAACACAGAGAAGTAAGGCGATCCTCCTGCATTCTAGAGCGTAGCCAGGTTTTTCAGATTGTCTGGAACTAACTTTGGTGGCGACGTGGCGCACTCTTGTGGTATTATCAATTAACACGTAATATATCACTTATCAGTTACCACTATGTGTTAGTGCCATACCGCCCATACAGTAATTACCACAGACTATATGAAATATATTCATATTTCATATTATAGTCTGTGGTAGTGTGGTTATATTCTTATACTATCAGATATATATTGTATGTGATTTGAAAAATGGTAATATCACGATGTGTAGAATTATAAAAAAAATTTGAGAAATAAGATGTCTGGGGTGGGCCTGTGCCCCTAGCCCCCCCCCCTGGATCCGTCCCTGTGCCTGGCTACGAGTAACGACAGATGAGCTTCCTTCGGTAGTAAAATTGGTTGTTCACTTGTCCTCAATAAATTAGAATTGTGGATTCTCCCTCCTATTCGGATGATACCTTACTAATCAATAAAGAGACTCAACTTCGCTAGACCTTTGGATGATATACGAATATTAGAAGTTAACTTAGCCATAATGTTGTTGTGTGATTTTAGTTTATTTTTCACTATCACCAGGTGTTGGTTATATATTAGGGTCCTATCAAGTTTCAGACCAAGGTTTTTGAGGCATTCTTTTGATACGATATTTTCCTCATCAAACTGTATGTTTAATTATCTGTTCGCTTTTCGGTTGTTAAGATGAAAAACCTTTGTTATTGACTGCTTGGATTTAATTTTAGTTGCCACTTCCGAAAATATTTTTGTATAGTTATTAGATCGTCGTTTAGCGTTTCCTCCAGTTCTGTGAAGGTCCTGGCTTGGGCAACAAGTGCCATGTCATCTGCATAAATGAACTTTCTTCAGCTCGTGCAAGAAATGTCAGCAGAAAATGTATTATAAAGAATTGGTGATAATATAGATCCTCGTAGTAATCCATTCTGTAGTATTTTGTAACCGCTTACTTTACCAATGATACACTGAATTTTCTGTTAAAGATTAAATTCTCTCATAATCTTATCGTTGTTTTACATTTTATTATTTTAGCCAGTTTTAGTAATAGTCCTCTCTTCCAGACAGAGGCGTTCTCAGTATATTTCAATGGAGGGGGGATGAAAAAAATGGTTACAAAATAAGCCGTAAGCAAAAAAAATAAAAATTAAAAAAATAACTAGTCAATATTGAAAACACACATCAAAAGAAGATAAAACGTGTGTTACCTATATGTAAAAAAAATAAAGAACCTTGGGGGGGATATCTACTACTCCCCGTGAGAACGCCTATGCTTCCAGACCGTATCGTACGTAGCTGACAAATCCAGAAAGACTGCTCCGGATTTTTTTTGACGTTGGAAACCATTTTCAATGTGCGTTACTAGTATGAGTGTTTGATCACAACAGCTTCTATTTTTCCTGAAATCGACTTGTTCTATAAGCATGGATTCTTCTAGGAGTGGTTGTAAGCGCTTTAGAAGAAGTATTTCAAACAGCTTGTACATTGTTGATAACAGAAATATATGTCGACAGTTTTTTGGGTGCGTGGTTTCTTTGTTGGATTTCAAAATAGCAAAAATAACTTTGGTTTAAATACAGTACTTAAAAGTATTTTTTTGTATCACTTTAAAGCAGTGGGTGGATACGTCGATACTGCACGCGGAAAGAGGTAATCGCCGAACTTTGACGAATCGAGTCGACAAGCTACGAGTGGGACGTCGCCACGCCACAGTCGGTCTCACTACCGTACCGCGCCATTAAAACGTAATAAAGTATTGATTTCGTGTCGCAACCGTCTTGGATTCTAAATTAATGTCATAGTTGGTATGCATTATTATTATGTCTAACATTCTAATGAACTGTAATCGATTAAGTTTCGTTAACGATTTTGTTTGTACTGAACACAATAACAATAATAATAATTTACAATATTTATTTATTTTTCTCGTTATATTTTTACGTGAGGTCCGCGTAGTAAACCAATCGATATATTTGACCCACATTATACTTCGAGTTTGACGTGCTTGCCACAGGGTATACGGGCGTTTCCGACCTCACACACACTCTATTGCGCGCCGATTAACGCGAACAGGAAACGTTGCACGAACGTTACCAACATCGTACGCGTGTGATAGTGACGCGATTCTAAGCAGGTAGGTTGACGTCTCGAGCCGACACCAAATCGACGATCGGAAAACGTACACATGGCAACGACAAAACGGAGTAGACATACATAGTGATGAGCAAACTAAGACCAAGACCAAGACTATGGCAGCCTTGGTCTTGGTCTTGTTCTTGCAAACTTATTTTTTGGTATTGGTCATGCCATTATAATCTTGGTCTTGCTGCAAGACTCTTGAGTTATTTAAAATGTAAAGGAAAAAAATATATCCCTATCTAGGCTAGGAGTTGGTAGAATTTGACGATTGTTTATTATCTCTAAAATATAGTTAAACTAGTACAATATAATATATAGGTAATATAAACAATCATCAAATTCTACAAACTCTTAGCCTAGACAGGGGTATACTTTTTTTTATAATATGTTACAACTTAAATGGGTTAATATATTATAAGAAAATAATCTAAAAATAATTTCCATATTTAATGAAAAAAAAAAAAAATTACTGTAAATATGTATAATAAACTTTAACTAAAGACAAATATTTAAAAAAAACATGATTTTAACAGTTAATTACAAAAGCATTCTTGCCAAGAGTTGATACAAAGTAGTCATTGTACAGATTTTTTACTCAGTCTGTTTCGGTGCTTTTGTATAATTAATGATGCCTTGGAAAAGAGTCTCTTTGCAGGAACTGAGGTGGCTGAAATAGATAAAATATCTCTTGCTATTTTAGCTAATACAGGGCACTGTACTTGATTTAGTTCCCACCATTGTGAAATATCTTAGCTGCTTTTATTCTTTGGCTAACTAAGGTACTCGTATTTTTCCAGTTCTTGCTTTTTGTTATGGAAATTGTTTGAGTTAATGCATTGAAATCCATAATGTCTTCACTCTATCAATAAAGTATTTTTCTTCTGGAAACTCTGATACTGGCTCATTGTATAAATTTACTTCATAGATTTTTTAAATTTTACTCAGACTTCTTTTTGTTGACTCTATTCTCCAAGGCGTTAAATCAAACGTTTCTACCCTGTGCCTTGAATCTAGAATAAGTAGAGATGTGAGTTTGTATTATACAGTGGTATATAACATTATTATACAAGGTATTATGCACATGGTATAAAATTATTTTATACAGACGGTATAAAAAAAAAGAATTAAGGCGTTATTTTTAGTTATTAACACGATTAAAAATATGTAGATATAAAATTATTATTTATTATTATCATTTTTTAATTATTATCATATCATGTGTTCCCAATGAATAAAAAAAGTACTCATTCTAAAAATATCCATTAAAATTATTAAATTAAATCTTGTATTATATGTTTTCTGACCTTTTAGTCATTTGTTAAATTATTCCTTTTTTAAATGATTCGTATTTCATAATTATTAATAGGTTTATAACCTCTGTTAAATTTCCAATAATTTAAGGTACTGGAAGGTTCTATACGGTATAATACAAGTATAATATCGTTATTATACGGTATTATACAACAACAAAATAAAATACGGTATTTCAACATCTCTAAGAATAAGTGATATACAGTAAATCCAGTTTGTTTTTTAATGTTCAAAAATTTTATCTCGTGCAGCTTGAAAACTCAAAATTAGTTGCTCGTCAATTTAATTCCGTAAAGTTTTCTTATCTAACTGCTTTATAGTTGTTTCTATTTTAATATATATTAGAGGTGGCCAAACGTTAAAGACTTGTGAGTTTTTCTAGGTTGTTATGATCGAGCTAAAAAAAAAATTGGTTGCAACTAACAAAAATTTATTTTATATACATCCATGTTATACTTCCTTTATTAATTTGGTTTAAAATATCAATAAGTAATAATAACTTTAAATTTTATAATTTTACATAACAATTTTATTAATTTAATTTTAATTAATATTTTATCAATTTATACGAAGCGATAAATATTACTATTTCAATACGGAATATGCATTAGAATATGTACATCATAGCTATTCGATTTCAATGTATAATTTGGTTTTTCATAGTTATTTAATACTATATATTATTACCAGGGCTCGTGAGTTCATGCTCTAAAAAATGCCTAAATAAGTATGCACTTATGCACTAAAAGCTGGGAAAGTATGCATTGAAATATACCTTTAAAAGTTCAGAAATATGCATTTATATGCACTAAAAATCTAAAAATATGTAGATTAAAAAATGAAAATACTATAAGTAAATTTTGGAAGTATCAAGAAGATAAGAGTCAGATAATATTACATATTGTTACATAACATAACATGTTTTCCACTAATTGCTTAATGCGGACAACGTACCTATACGTTCGTATACGTACGTTTGTACTCGCTTTATCTGCTCTATACGTTTTATTTTTAATAATTTGATGTTGCGAAAACTCCCATATATTTTATATTGTGTACAATTATAAATTATTGCATTTTAATCAAATTTCGGTAAAAATATGCACAATATAATAGAAAAACGCATAAATATGCCAAATAGTTAAAAAAAACCTCTAAATATGCGAAAATATGCAACATAAAATTTCATTTACTTTACCACAATACCTTGAAATGGATTTCTATGTCATCTAGCATTAAATACGACTTAGCAAGATTGATATGAAAATGACTGAACTCAAGAGCCTTGATTATTACCATATAGGTATATTCTTTATTAGTAGTTTTAATTTTAATTTTTTATTTTTCGGTTGAACAAAGATATAAAAATTTATAGAAAATAAATAAATATTTTAACCCTATTCTAAAAGAATTCGAAAAAATTTGAAAGGAAGTCGCGATCGACTCGAACTCATGTCACGATCGACCTTTTGGCCACCCTTGGTATATATATACATAATAATTATAATATAATTAATATATAATAAATATAATTCATATATATGAATTATATTATAATTATTATATATACAGGGTGGGGCAGTGAATTGGACGATTTAAAAATAAATATGGAAAGCCCTATAATTGATATGTGCGTACTACGATTATAAAATTATGTTCACCATAAAAAAGCGTTTAGTTATCATGAATCGTTGGACTGCACAACAACGTGTGTTCGCTGTAAAAGCGTTTTATCTAAACAGCTCTAGTTTCGTGGTAGCGCAGCTTGTTTTCCGCGCTCATTTCGGCATTAATCGTAATCACCCAGTGCCGTCGGCCCACGCAATAAAATTATGGGTGAACAATTTTGAACAGAGTGGCACAACAATTAAAAAAAGAGGTGGAAGAAAACGAAATATTCGAACTCAAGAGAATATTGAACGAGTAAGAGAAGCAATTGGAAGAAGCTCCCGTCGGTCAGAACGTCGTCATAGCGCTACACTCGGATTATCTAACCGAACCGTTAGGAAATTTTACATGATGATCTTCATCATCATCTATACAAAATTTAAGTGGTTCAAGCTCTAAATGAAAATGATTCTGTCAGTCGAAGACGTTTTTGTGAACAATTTTTAGCTTTGATTAATGAAAATGAAGATATTGTTCACAACTTATAGATGAGTGACGAGGCTCATTTTCACCTATCCGGATACGTCAATAAGCAAAACTTTAGATACTGGAATGACACAAACCCTTGTCAACTTCATCAGAGACCACTGCATTCCTCTAAAGTAACGGTTTGGTGCGTTTTATCTTCTTCAGGAATCATTGGGCCGTATTTTTTCGAGAACGAACGTGGAGAGGCAGTCACCGTAAATTCAGAGCGATATTCATAGATGTTGCAAAATTTTTTTATTTCACAAATTGCTTAATATGGAATGACTGGATATTTTCAACAATATGGGGCTACGAGTCATAAAGCTAGAGTGAGTATGAATATTCTAAAAGATTTATTTCTGAACCACATAATTTCTCGAAATGGGAATATTCCATGGCCTCCACGTTCGCCTGATTTAACGGCCTGTGATTTTTTTCTGTGTGGGTATATCAAAAATAGAGTATACCAAACACCACTAAGGACACTTGATGATCTTAAACAAAGAATACGAGAAGAGGTGACACAAATCTCACCGGAAATTCTGCGAAACGTCATGACCAGTTTTCAAAAACGCCTTCACGAATGCTTCGAAATGGACGCCATCTTGCAGATATCATTTATAAAAATTAAATAACAAATTAACACTTCTTTAATGCTATTTTATATACTTTCAGGTTATATAAATATACAGGTATTTGTTAAAAAAATTACTTGTTGGGTTTTTATAGTTATTTTAAAATCACCCGATTCACTGCCCCACCCTGTATATAATAATTATAATATAATTAATATATAATAAATATAATTCATATATATATATATATATATATGAATTATATTTCAATTTTTCCAATATTCTGATAATGAAAATATCGGTTACCAGTATCGGCCCACTCCAAATATTTAATACATTTAATGTACATACCTGATCAGAAAGTGGACCTTTTAAAAATTTGCCAATTGCATTTTTTGACGATTGCTTCACAGGAAAAAGTATTTGTGACTCTTTCCTATGTGCTGAGATCAAATGTTTTTTTGAACCTGAAGTATTTCAATTCTTCATTTGAACTTGAACTGTCTTCTTGTTTATTTCACACAACTTACACTTGCCAGAAATCTGATTTTTATCACTGGTAATTTCAAAAAGTCACTACATTTACTATTAGATTGTGGATGGGATTTCCTATCCAGATTTATATTTTAACTAGGAAATAATATAATAATTGTATAGACTTTACCGTCACAAACACTTAAGTGTACGAGTCACTAATACCACGACAAACGACCCAATAAACAATTTTACAGTATTTCATAAATAGCACACGAAATAAATAAGTACAATACCTGTATTAGCTCAAGTACCAAATTTAATTAAATGTTTTATTATTATAAAATTCAACGGAGAGATTTATTTACGGGCCCAGATAAATATTACTATTTATAATTATACCGTATTTACCTGTATCAGTGTTTCTTATATTATTATATATGTTTGTGATACATAACAACATTTGTGTCATATTCAACAGCTTGAAAAAATTCCATTACGTTTTTGTAATTGCTATTGGTTACAAAATCGTTTTATAGTGAATATTATATTCAATTATTTCTTCAAATAATTCATTATTTCCCCGTACACCGCGTCGAACGTCAAATTTAATATTACATTTTTATTATATTCCTAATAAATTATTTCATTTGACCTTCATTAAACGTGTTTTTGTGGGATCATATTTTTTTTTTTTTAGTTACAATAAAAATTGCAAGACTGCAAACATTTTGCAAAGTGGGTTTTGTTTTGGTCTTGGTCTTGCTGAGTCATTGTAGTTTTGGTATTGATCTTAGTCTTGCAGCAAGATCAAGACCAACTTTGTTCATCACTAGACATACACGTCCAAAAAAGAGGACATTTTTCCCAGGACTTTTCACATGGGGGAAAAATCAAATATTCGGTTTCGACATTGAGCAAGACCTTAGGGTTTATGTAACATTTTCCCACGACAGCCGCTAAACCGACCCGTCTCGGTGGGCTATTACTGTCTGTGTTTTATTTATTCACCAATTGTGGTAGGTACAGCCCAGCGCGGAAAATGCTCGAGACAGTAGCGCATTGCCACGCCTCTGTCTTCCGGATATGAAACTAAAGCCAAATGCTTAGACCACGGAGAAGGATGGCTTTTGAGATCGCGTTCACTTGTAGAACGGTTTCCATGGTAGCAATTCTAGTTTAGTCTAGGGTTGCCATGCGTCCTACCCCCTGTGCAATATTGTACACTATAAACATGCAAGGTATGTTTCTATATAACATGCAACATCAATTTGCATGTTGAATTTGCATTTATGTGATGTACCTGATACTGCTAATGTTCGGTGTTTGCAACCTAATCATCAACGTTTTAAATCTGTTAATTTCTAACATACCTGCAACTGCAGTATAGAGTTTATAAGAAAAAGTTATACTTGGGTTACATTTTAAACATAGTTAAAACGTCATATTCCAACAATGAAACCTTTGTACTAATAATTGGAACCTATCTACTAAACGGGACCCTATCTCCTACGCGTTACTACCTTTTTTTTTTTTTTTTTTTTTTTTTTGAACCGACTAGTAGGGGCGAACTGTTTGCTTGCGCGATACACTATTTGCCCCTACTAGCCATCGTTTATTTAAAAACACTACACAATACATTGAGCAGAGGTGGGACAATACTCCGACCACTAGCTCTCACATAAAATCAATACATGTACATGGTGCTCTATCACCATAATTTTGTCTTCGACTATAATGTATAAACTTAACTAAAATAAAAAAAAGAGTACTGTGCTGTTAAGCAGCTGCTTGAATATTATGTTCGTCCGCCTCTTTCCTGGTCAGCACTGCCTCTATGTATTTGACCGCCACGTCCCATTTTGATTTGGACTTGAGCATTGCCTCCATCATGGTCTCTGGGTTCAGGGAGACATCCAACGCCACCTCCAGTTCCCTCCGCCATCTCCACCACCTGTCGCACTGGAAGAAAGTGTGTTCCAGATCATCGGATAGATGCCCGCAGTAAAAGCACACCGAGTCGTCCCTCTTCTTAAACCGCATTAGGTACTTGTTGAAGCATCCGTGGCCCGTTAGGAATTGGGTCAAGTGGAAGCCTTCTTGCCCGTGTCTCCTTCCCGTCCAACGTTAAATAATTAGAATAAGCCGGTAGGTCCACCGACCTTTGTCTGTGGCTTCCTATTCGGTTTGCCATCTCTCTGTTACACGCCTTCTTGCATTACGTTTCGCTGTTGCTATCGGTATACCGTTGCTTTTGTCGCGTTCGAATTCAGCTCTTTCGATCGCCAACAAATGTATAGGCGGGATGCCTGCAATTACCATTGCTGCCACATTTGACACTGTGCAGTATGCACTCGTGATACGCAGCGCCATTTTACGTTGAGGGGTCGCTATGGTTCTCTTGTTCACATCATATAACATTGCGTTTTTCCAAATGGGTGCGGCATATTAAAGCTGTGACTGGACCACGGTGGACAGCAACCACCTTTTCGCCGGAGTTGGGCCACCTACGTTTGACATGAGCCTTGATAGTGCCGCTACTGTTTTCATCGGTTTCTCGCTGACGGTTCCCACATGCTTCCTGAAGCCCAACACTGAGCTGAGCTCCACTCCAAGGTATCTGATGTGCTCACAGAGCTCTATGTGAACATCCTTGTACTTGAAGGTTGGCCTCACGTAGCCACGCTTGGTAGTCAACATCACTGCAGTGGATTTGGAGCTGGATATAATGAGACCATGGCTATCCATCCAATCGGCAACCATGTTCATCGAGTCGTTCATGGCCGTCTTCAGAAGCGTGGTAGTGGTCCAGTGGCGACGATTGCAGCGTTACTATCTATCGGCTATCCTAATCAGATAAACATCAGGTTAATAATGGACGATATTTAAAGTGAATAGAAATCGGTGATTTTCTGTCTTTACTACCACACGAGTATATTATGTATGACAAAATAAGTTACATTATATTTGTGTGTTAGTTAAGACAGAAAATAAAATAAAACTGATTTTAAGTTACTTTTATTTTCTAATCATCATAAGACATGTTATCTAAAACTGTCTTATGATGTGATACATCAAATAGTATGCATACGGGCATTACTCTTATAAATAATTGATTTGATACACTCAATAATTAGTAATCACTATAAACTAAATCGCCAGTTTACCACAATCAGTCGGCGTATGCGTCGGAGGGCGGTGACAAGATTAGGGGCTAGACTCTAGCCGCTAGAGAGTTAAAAATACTAGCTCATGGGTTAAACCAATAGTGTATTTTTATAGAGAGCAAAACTATTTTAAAATAGTATATTAATATTTTTGTCAACAACTGAAACATCGATAATATGTTGCTGGTACGTATTACAAATCACAATAATGTAAGTTACATTGTGTTACATAATGTAACAACCCTGCGACATATCATTTATAACATTGTAGGTCTGTACTATCATATAATACCTAGTTATGTCGCCGGGATGAGTGTTAAATGTTTGTTTTATTTAAACAGAACAGATATTGTATACATATTAAAAAGTTACGTTGATGGTACTACGTAAAATGTTTGTTTCTGGAATGTATTGAAACTTCCAATGCACACTGGGCGGTTTGGCCGAGACAGCACCGATTTCAAGTGTATCATTCAAGTGTAATCATCGGTGTCCCGATGATTTGTTTCGGAACAGCCAATTGTCCCGGAATGATTCTTCATTAATGTATGTTTGTATTTTATTAAATAATCTAGTTCGAAAAACCATAATACATGTGTTATTGTCATGATAAAATAAAATGTTGAATAATTGACTGACGAAATCTGTTCTTAATTATTCTCCCGACGAAGTGTCTATTTATTTTTTGTCGAATACGTTCTTCGTATTTTCGTTTCCACATGATACTTGTAGTTATCGCTAAAGGAATTGACCATTATTTAATATTTTGCCAGTTATAACGAGCTAATCACAGTAGTGTAGTCATACTATAATCTAGGGGTGGCGGTATTTTCGGTATTCTCGATATTTGTAAAATTCGGTATACCTTACATTCGGTAATTACCCGAAAATACAGCCTATCGGTATTTTCAACAAACTTAAAAATATTTATTTTTAGCACTTCTCTTAGATATTTTATCATGGCATTATTCTATTATTGTATTAATAGCTGATTGTTATCTATTGGTTGTTGGTTTTTCGATGGTCAAATATCAGTGTGCTGGTGCACTGCAATAACGATTGTAATTTTTATGTGAATCAATTTTTTTATTCACTATTTCCATATTTTAACTATTTAAATTTTAAATTTAAATAGTTTAAATTTGTACTGTGCATTTGTGCTGGTGTATAAGGTAAGTACTTTTAGTTTTATTATTAATAATTTGTACATAATATGTATTTAATCATATTTGTACAAGAACAATTTAAGTTCATAAAGATTATTACAGTATTTTATATTTGATTTAATTCCTAAATTTATTGATTATTCAACATTTTTTTAAACATTTATAATGTATATCAAATTTATGTATTGAAATTAATGTTAATGCCTTCTCCTTACAAACAAACCTTGTTTTGAGAGTCGGGAGTCTAGTTACATTTTACATAATTCTAAATATTTTTTTATACATAATTAAAAAAAATCAATAATTTCAATAACCTTTACATAAGGTACATTAATTATACATTTATTAAATTTGTAAATTCTTATGTAGGTACTAGGTAGTCAATACATGACAATAATGACTAAATAATATACTTGTATATTATAACAGATTTTATTATTAATACAAATACAATTTAACAATATTAATTAGGAACTGTTATCAATCTTTAATATTTGAAATTATTGTTTTCACTCATCAACTAATATTTTTATAGTCTGATAGTATTTGTTTATTGAATAAGTAGGTACTGAGCATTTAAAATTAACATATTTAATAATAATTGTATACATTTCCTAATACGTTTCAAAATTAAATTGAAGTGTTATCGCTATAAACTTTAATAACTATGAGTAATCATAGTCATTTTAAATTGTTTTATCCAGAAATGGTATACCTATTTTCAACGCAATTCAGTTATTTATGTTTAGTACTATGTATAGAATAAAGATAATAATAATTATTTTTTATGTTACAAATCATAGAAATAAATAATGATAATCTATGATCTAAGATAAATCTATAGCATACTTTTATGTAATTAAGGTTAGCTATGTTTCCGTGCCGGTTATACAAATGCCGGTTATGCGATAATAACAGGTTATACCGAAAATACTGGTACCAAAAAAAATAACGAAAACCGGTATCAACATTTCAAATACCACCAGCCCTACTATAATCTATGTTCATTTCACACTTTTTATCTCGGAGGGGGACGTCGCAGTAATAAATAATTAATATATAAATATATTTTTGTAATAATTGCATCTGAATAGTTAAAAGACCAATAAAAAAATGTCCCGGTTTTCGTCAAATAAAATATGGTAGCCCTAGTTTAGTCGCAAGTGTCCCACCGATTCACATGCAAGCACGGCAACGCGGCCAAACCTACCTCGGTTAGGAAAACAAGATAATAGAAAATCAACTGGAAAAGAACGCAAGAGGAACGGAACAACCGACCGCCATACTTGGAAATTTGTCAATGATGTCGAAGCATGGATAA
The DNA here is from genome assembly GCA_034509805.1 of Sipha maydis. Taxonomy (NCBI): domain Eukaryota; kingdom Metazoa; phylum Arthropoda; class Insecta; order Hemiptera; family Aphididae; genus Sipha; species Sipha maydis. Next base: position 161,673 of record JASXSY010001876.1, on the reverse strand, counting down.
CAGTGAAGTTTAGATGTGTTAACTTTCATCCAACACAAATGTTAACCGAACATGACTGAATATTACTTTAGGTTTAAGAGATCCAATAGTTGTAGCTACTACGACCGCGATGCTGCAATTGACGATGGCAAACATTCACCAATTCCGTGTGACAGATAGTGGAGACAGAGAAGAATACTAGAAGTCGTTCGGAGATGGATGGAAGTGCCGGAACGGGTAGTCGGATATTATGTTGAAGTGTCGCAGTAAATGGAACGCCGTCGATGAATACGTCAACTTTGTGTGGTACCGAGGTAGAAGAAGAGAAACTTCGTCAGACAGAAGACTTAGTAAGCAGAAGTAAAACTGAAGGCCGAAGTCCAGGTAGTTGATGAGTAAGGGTTTCAGAATTTTTATTAACATTTATATTATTATGTATTAAATGTTTACGTTCTTAATTTCGAATAAACGACTGCCAAAAGGGAAACAAACGACCTGCAAGGGTTAACTATTACGTACCTATTCTAGTGGTTCTTAACACGAAAAAAAAGAAGATGTACACGTTCGTAAAATATGCGTACAATTACAAAAGTTATTTTTGGGATTTAGTAAAATATTAATGCTTAAGTTTTCCAAAAGTCTTCAAGTTATTAACCCAATAGTTTTATTGCAAATTTGATTAAACTATAACTGTTCATTAAGTTAATAATAGTATAAAAATGTATAAATATACAAAAACGCGTGTGATAAATTTGGTTTATTACATTTTTCTTCTTCTTAATATCTATTCAATATCCAAGTACTTATATATAATCAGAATTTAATAATAATACAAATAATAAGTAAATAATTATTGAAAAACATTTACCAAAATTAAGTAATAGAAATTAACATTATCATATTCATTTTTAAAACTATGATAAATATATTCTTAAAATATAATAATAAAACTTTTTATATAAATAGTAAATATAATGTCAAATACACAAAAATGTAATAAGTGTGGTAAATATATAAAGATAATTTTACATCATTTTCAACTTTCAATCTATTATTTCAAAAAATTGATTCATACTCCTTAATAATTGCAATTATTGCTCTCTGAACCTAATGTACTTTGTCTGTTTTCACCATTTCTGCAACTTTTTGGATGTTAGGCCCTACAATACTGATATCGCAGTGCCTTAAATATTTCCCTAATCCTCAAAGCAGAGTTCTTTCTTTAGTTCCTTTAATTTTTAAAATAAACAAATGTCCAATTATAGCTCAGAGCTATGAAGGGGAGGGTCAAAATGCTTTTAGTGATAGAAAATGGATGCACTTTCAGTGACGTATGAGCAAGCGCATTGTCTTGGAAAAGTACATCTGCTTAATTTAGGCAATAAACAATCCACTCGTGCACCAGGGGCGTATACAAGGGGGGGGGGGGCGAAAGGGGCGATTGCCTCCCCTGGACATTGTTGAATGTATTTACAATAATTAATGTTATGGGTTGTGAAAGTGGGTAAAAATTAGAAGTTTAAGTAAGCGAAACGATCGAAAAATTTTGATCCGCTAATCGCTAATTTATTTAAAATCTGTACACTGTCGTTTATGTACAAATTTTTTTATAAGAACCTATGATTTGAGTTCAAATTTCGCCCCCCCCCCCCTGGAAGAACAGCTGAATATGCCCCTGTCGCGCACACTATATATTCAAAACACAAGTGTAGTAGAACAGAGGATCACCATTTAACACTAAGGTAGAAAAAAACATAAATAAATCTTCAACGCATATAAAGCGCTTGGTCTCGGATTGTCTTACACAGATTCTTGGTCACGCAGCTCATCGATACACAAAAAGTTTACTCAAGTCACTACTAAACATTGGTGTACATTTTCGAAAAATATTATGGCCAGTCTTTCAACTGAAACTTGATGACGACATATTTCACGTCATACATTTTCCAATATCACCACTTTAAAAATTTTACACTGATCACTAGGGTTCGGAAGTTGTAGGAGCTAAAAAAGGAAAAATATGCACGAAAAAATTGCAAAATGTGCAAAAAAATTTAATAAATACGCAAAAAAATATTCTGAAGTTCAAAAAAAAAAAAAAAAGAACCGGATGGGCCTCGCTCTGCTGTACACTTGGGGGTGAAGTGCGACTCTTCATAGGATAGGTCATTATAATGGATTTGTTAAATTTGAATTCAATGATAGGTATCATTGTATACAAAAAACGATTCTGAACGGAGATGAATTTATCTAGAATATAATACAATGTTATTTATAAATATTGTAATAAGTATATTTTATTTTGAAACGAAAAATTGAGAAAAATCGAAAATTTAAATTGTCTATAAATAAGTCAAAATATGTCAAAATACTTAGGAAACATTACCATGTATAGAGAACGTCAATATAAAGATTTGGTGAAAATTTCAAGTTGTTGCGGTTTTTCGTTTTTGAGTTAGAGCATTTTAAATAAACCGATATCATTTGTCAGTCTAGAATATTATACATTATATTATATTTTACATATAATTTTATGTCAATATTCGCTGTTCAAACGCTTATAAAAAAAAAAATTGTGCCTATGGATTTAATAATTTTTGAATGACAATAAGAACTACTTCTGTGGAATCTTCTATTAAATTTTCAAGTATTTTCAAGTATCTGAAGTATCTTGAAGTATCATAGAAGTATCTTGAAGTATTTTCAAGTACGAGCCAAATTTTTTTTATCACCGATTATAAAAATAAAATGTAAAAAATTCGAATATTTTAAATGCCTATAAGTGGCTTAAAAATCAATATAATATTTTGAAAAAAATATGACGTAAAGGAAATACCAATCTTAACAACTGGTAGAAATTTCAAAAATCTGCGACTTATTTTGAATTATAACAAATATTTAAAATCGTTTGAGAATAAATCGCTATTTTATGCAATTTCGTAAATATTTAAATTTCAAACAGTCATAAAAATTTTTCCTCTAAGTCCGGTAGAAATTTTTTCAAAGATTTTTGAAGAGTAGCTTATAGATAACCTAGTGTTAAAATTTTGAACCTTAAGTATGAACAGAAAAGTTTTTATGAATTTTCAACCACAAAATTATTTGCAAATTTTCGCAATTTTTACATATTTCGTATAAATTGGAACTTTGAGCACTTATTAAAAAAAAATTGTGACATACGATTTCAGATTTTTTTTTATCAGTTAACAAACAACTTATAAGAAACCTTGCATTAAATTTTCAAGATTTTCTGGCCGGCCAAAAAAATGTTATCGATATTTTAAAAAAAAATACTTAAAAAAATTGAAAATTTCAATTGTCTATAAATAGCTCAATAAAAGTCAAAATAATTTGAAAATTTAACAGTGTATAGAGAACGCTAATCTTAACATTTGGTGAAAATTTCAAGTATTTACATCGATTAGTTTTTGAGTTATAGCAAAATAAAAAATTTGATTTTGTCGAAAACTGGTTTTGCGTAAAAACTCCCGTTTTTCCCGTCGCATTTAAAAAATATTGAAATTTTTTTACTTTTGATCCCCCAAAGTACCAACTAGATTCACTTTCCTTTCAGAAAAGTTGCTACATAAAGAAATCGAAGCATTTTTACTGCCCCAAATCTTGTCGACAGACAAAAAAAAATAAAATAAAAACAAAAAAAAACAAACATCATTGTAAAATCAATACATTCTTCACTCCGTTCAGAATCTAAAACACATCTGATGTTGTTAATAATCAATAATATACACAAAAACTATTTATAACTGGAAAAATGTATAATTGGTTGGCATTTTGACGATAAGATAAAAAGTACTTAATTATTTTTGAATTTTAGCGTGATAGACTAAATACGTATCACATCGTTGGTATTAAACTAATTGTTGACTGTGACGATAGCAATAAATATCTTCGTTGATTATTTTGAATTTTATATATTCAAATATTCATTGAAATATACAGACGAAGAAAATAATAATTTAAAGTTATTAAAATTTTTTTTAGAAAAATATGAAATACGCATAATATGAGTGCAAAATCGATGAAATATGTATTTTTTTTAGCTAAAACTAAAAAAATATGCAAAATATTTTATGCAATATGTAATATGTAATTTTATTCAATTTTCAATTTTTTAATTCACCATTGTATAGTTCAGATTTCTAGTTTGCTATAAATTAGGAACATACAAAACAATATGCAAATCCTACAACTTCCAAACCCCACTGATCACTACAAAACTTATTAATTCTACAATAGGTTCAATTTTAAAATACATGTGAAACTACTTGAGACACTAAAAATAACTTTTCGTTGAATAATTACCACACCTAGTACAAACAAGAATTTTATAATCATATCTATAATAAAATGTATAATCATATTTATTTCAATACACTGATTACAACGACGAATTAATTGAATTGATCTCTAGAAAGCTTTACAATAACAAATACATTTCTATAAAATATATTTGTATGTTTAGTATTAATTCATAATACATAATAAAAACAAACATTAATTCCACACAATACAACTATTTTACTTGCATAAAATGCTACAGTATACATAGTTTTTTTCTTTTTTCATACCTTCCATCAATAAATCGTTCTCTTCCAATCTCCAACAATTGGCATCTTAATTTACTGCCAAAGCCTACGCCATTATTCACGCACTTCAATTTATTTTTTCTATAAATTCCCGAAAATTTATAATTGTTTCCGATTTTCAATCATGCCTACTTTTTCTTCAATCTAATCCCTTTAATTTTTCTATTTCTCCACTCATTCTGATGATAAAATCTCTAACATATCAACTTTTCTTAACACAGAAAGCCGTCAAATTCCTTTGGGTTCAAAGTCACATTGGTATCCTAGGTAACGAAACAGCCGATCGATTAGCCACATCTACCAAAAACATAACTGTTCTTTCTCCATTAAAAATACCCACGTCTGATTTCCTTCCCATTTTTCAAAAAACTTTAAAAAAAAAGCATGGACTGACATTTGGTCTCCCCTTCTTCTAACTATCCCTAACTTTGCTACTTGCCACAGATTTATATCCGCTTGTATACCTAATTCTCCTTGGTTCCGCGATCTGAACCTACCCCGATCCACAATCATCTCTTTTTTTCGTCTCCGCTTTGATCATAATCTTCTCCTTCCTCATTAATTTCTCCTTTCACTAAATTCATCTCTTCTTTGCACCCTCCACAACCATGAAGTTGTTTGTGATCTTCATCTCTTGCTCATCTCTTATTTTTCTCCGTAATTCATTACTGTCACATTACTCTCACTTCATAATAGCTCTCTTCCTTGGATTATACCTCTCTTGATGTAATCCTCTTAAACTCTCGATCTCCCTCCGTTATCACATTACTGTTGATTAATCACCATTGATTTTATCTCCAACGTTGGTTTCCGCATTTAAAATACCTTACTTACCATTAATGGTATTCATGTCGTATGCGGTCTACCGCCCATTTCTACACGTCATATGCGGTCTACCGCACATTTTTCGTCTATTACGCATGCGGTCTACCACATAGTTAAAAATATGAATGAATACGTAAATGTAGAATTACAATATATTTATAAATGTAGAATTTCAATATAATATTTAATAATACAAAAAAATATATAAAAATAAAGAAATATGCATTAATCAATTTAAATTAGGTACAATATAATTTTATATCTCTTAAAAAACAATCAAATGTGTTGTCATTCTTGTTTTTTAGACGCCACCATTGTTCCGCCAAATACGAGAGCAGCAATGATGAAGATGTACCATGCATTTTTTTAATAATTCGAAGTTTTAAACTTCCCCATAAAATTGCAATGCGTTGTGTGCGCTCCACTGGTGGGATGGACGATTATAGACACGGTTATTGCTATATTAGATTATAAATCATTTAGATAAAGCTTAATAGGTCGTTTAATGCCGCCGTCGGATCAACGGGAATGACTTAAAATATGTGTATAGATGCGCGGCATTAGACCACATATGACATGTAGAAACATACGTGGTAGACGACAAGTGTGCGGTAGACCGCATACGACATGAATACCCCATTAATTATTGTTCATAGTGATTAATCATTTATATTATTATTATTATCATCATTATTTTATTTTTTATTTTTTTATTATATTTTTTTCTCTTCGTATCTTAAATTTTAATAATTGTCATGCTATAATATCGTAAAGATAAAAGCAATAAAAAAATAAATAAATAAAATAGCTAGAGTTCTATATAATTCTAAATACTAACTATAATTTTTAACTTCGGTACATAAACCTCACACTGAGAAACTAATAATAATGGATAATAATGAATTATGAAGTTATTTTATAATATAAAACAAAACATATACCAATTAGTTTACAAATAATAAGAGTTAATATAAATTGTGATAAGTAAACGCGTATATAATTAGCCTGCCAGTTATTCAGTATATGTTTTTTCCATTCATATAATCTGAATATTCAACATAATCATTATGCGAGAAAAACTGTTCATAATTGTCTGCCATAAATCTGAAAATGTAGACACATTATTGTAACGGTTGTAAAGAAATAATGAATATTTAAGTCTTCATTATTGTTTATATTATAATTGATTACACTAATTCTCTAGGAAAGATCAAACATTGATAATATACACAAATAATGTGTAAAGAAACACAGTTTGTTGTAAAAAAAAAATATTTGAAAAAAATATTTATTCTTTTTTTTTTTTATACAATTAATGGATATCAAAACTTAAAATATTTACCGAATTCTTCAAAATTTCCTATGCATGAAATAACCTCAAAAATACTTTTTTGAATTATTACTTAATATTTAGTTTAAACATTCATGTTGTCTTACTTTTTTTCGTAAAATGTTGACAAAATAGATTTGCTTTGACGAAGTTTTGAATATTTAATAAAAAGTTCCATACTTATTTTTTTACTCATAATTGGAAAATAACTTACGATTCGTATTAAAAAAACTTTGGAATTTTGATAAAATTCGAAAAATATCAAGAAAATTCGCATGAATATTTATTTTTTTTTAGCTAAAAAGTTATTGAAAACCAGAAGAGAAAAGACCACGAGGTAGACCGAAAAAGAGGTCGCAAGACTTAGTTGAAGAGGATCTCTAAGCACTGGGGGTACAAGAATGAAAGCAAATTTTTCAAGACCAAAAGAAATTGAGTATTATGGTGATAAAGACTGTTTGTATTGTGAAGGCCAGTGAAAAAGAAGAAAATGTTATTTTAAAATTTTTAAGTTTCATAAATGATTTTTCATATGATTTTCTTTGTAGTTAACAAAATAATTTTATATCGGTAAGTCGCAAAATCTTAATTTAATGTTTAATTTAAAATTAAATTAAGACGTGAAATCTCCCCGAGGAAGCATTGATAATATCAGATATTTCAACGATTTTCGATTACATAATATTAGCATATTTAAGACATTACATTGTTTCTAAATACTAAATATTTTAATGCCATTAGCGATGTTCATTGGATACATAAACTTTTCAATATACCTCAATTTAAGATGCATTTTTTTTTCTAAAGTTTAAAATTATAGAAGTTTATCAATCTTATAAAGAAATTTAGAAATCTTCTTCAGAATTATAAATTGATTCATTTGACCTTTTTTTACTAAGACTCGTTTTAGCGAGAGCAATGGTAAATTGGTTTCAGGTTCACAAGATATATAAACTATGTATCCGTAATAATATTACCATTCATTTATCTCTGAATGGATTTCTTTTATCTTGAATTATACATATCTGAATCTCCCAATCTAGAAATTTTATATGTGTTTTTTTCTTATTATTCAAAACTAATACTCACTTTAAAAAATGCGCAATATTCCAATTGTTGATAGATTCTTCTATATCAGGAAAACTATGATCTTTAGGATGAAAAACAATCGGCTTATTTTCTGAAAATAAAAGTTCAGGAATAATATTAATTTAAATAATTACAAAATAAATACTAAGTTAACTTATAAACAGAAAGCATTTATGAATTTACTTTAAAATCACTTTTCATACAAAATAAATATTACAAGTATTATAATGATTAATGTCAAAATTAACTATAAATAATTTTTGAAATTCTAATCAAATAATGTAAATTAATAATAAATACAAACAAATTATTTAAAATTATTTATATTTAATGAAATCTTTATAACATTTATTTAATTTAATTTTGCATATGACATTGGCTATAATATCTTAACTTGCAATACTAAGCAACAGGTATAAAATATTAAATACATAAATAAATAAATAAATAAATAAATAAAAAATATGATGATTCATAGAATTAAAAGATTTATTGTAATAATATATAGATTTGAAAAAAAAATTATTTATAATTTTAATACAAACCGAGTAATCGTAAAATATGTACAGCTCCATATACATAACACCAAATTTTTTGAGGACCCTCAAAATTAAAGACTGCTTTGTTAAGTTTTTGATAATTGTAAAAATAATATAACTCAGACTAGAACCAAAAAATGTATGAGTTATTAAAAATGATATAAAATATTGATAAATGTACCATTTATTATTAAAAATATTTGGATAATGTTAACACAACATATATTTAAAAATGTGAACACATTATCATTCAAAAATTATCATGTATAAAAAACTAGTTTTGAGGTTATTCAAAACATTATTATTATTAAAGGTGGAAAAGAGCTAGAAAAAATTTGAACAATAGGTAATTTAAACAAATAAAAAATATATAACGGTATAAAATATTTAATTGTAACATGTACAGACATTTTAAAGTAATAGGTTAAAAATACAAAATAACAATAAAAATAAATATCATTTTACAAGGAAATTGTTTTGAAAATAAGATAAAATAATAAGTGTATTATAACAGATTAATTACCTTTTCTTTATATCCAGCAGTAATTTCATGACTATATAATAAAGTAATATTTACAACAGCATTGAAATATTGCATTAAATTCTTACCAAAAGTATATGCACTTCACCTGTAACAGTAAGAATATCATATTCGAAAACAATATTTTAATAAAAAAATTACTTACATCTTTCCATCATATTCTGACATCTGTTTTTGGTAATTAATGTAACAATGAATCAAATATGCAATTGTGCGATTCATATGTGGAAATTTCAATAGCTAAAATCAAAGAGATATGATTATTATTATTTTTTTTCTAATATTATTATTTGACACATACTTTATTATATTTTGTAGACATCTCTTTATCATAAATAGTTCTTTCTTTTAAAATTACTGGAAGTTCTACACACGGAATATAACCCTGAGAAGTATGATACATTAAAATATTGAATAAATACATTTATTTGGATAAAAAAGTTTTATACCAGTTGTTGTTCCCCTGAAAATTCAGATTCCTTCAATATATTTGTTGTAATCTCATAAGTTACAACTTCCTTATTTTTTAATAAATAAGCACGACCAGGATTATTTGGATCTAATTATAAACACAGTATTGATGATAAATATTTAGTACAAAATAAATATTTTAATAAAGAATATTTATTTCTTTAGATATCATATTAGTAATAAACACAGAGTTAGAAAACAATAAGAAAACATCCCCTTTTCAATTAATTTTTGGCTCATTTCCAAAAAAAAAAAAATTCTTTGCATTAATTTATCATAAAACTATTAAACATAGAACTTTGGGCACTTAATTTTTTTTCCACCACAGGAATTGTTTTATTTATCAAAAGACACTAATACATAAAAAGTAAAATGTAAGAATACTCATATTTTCTTAAGCATTTATCTTCACATAAATCACACTATCAATTAATCTTAATTAAAAAAAAATTATAAGTAATATATTAATAGTTTAAATTATTTTAAATAAATAATTAATAATAAATGATCATTAGTGGAAAAATCAAAATAAAAGTACATTTTATTTAACTGCTTCATAAATTCTTATATTATCTCATTATGATTAGTGATCACTCAAATCTAGATTTATATACATTTGCATATTTTTTTTATCAGTCCAAAAAGTAACTAAATAATCTACAAATTTAAATTATAGTCAATAAATCTAAAATACAAAATTTTATTTTGTATATTTTGTTATTTTTTTGGTGTATATTGCATATTTCTGAATTTCGCAATTTTTTATTGATTTATAGTCTAATTCCTAAGTGTTTCATACTCATTTGTTTTACTATTACTCAATAGTTTTACAAATATATATCTATAATTCATAAAGTATAAGTTTTCCTATATTATCTAATCACTTCTAAATAAAAATAATTCTATCAGAACTGGGTGCTGTAATCTGTATCCTGAGTAATTTTCTTGAACCATATTTTAGTCATGTTTCATAATAGTGTGTTATTTCTTATTAAATGTCAAAAGTACAATAGTATATTCATAAAAATGTTGTAGAATTCGGAGAAAATATTTTAGCATCCGACAGAAGAATTTTTTTATCAAGTATATGAGATTTAAATCAACAATGTAAAACGCTTTATTGTGACACAACATCTAATAACTAATTAACACATCAGAACTGTTAATTAAAAATATAAATCAAAATATCAACAATAATTTTCTAATATACCATAAAAATGTTTCAAAATTCAACATACTACAAATTATAGTTCAATTATTTCAACTAGACATTTATACATTTATTTAATTAATAATATATATTTTTAAACTAAATATGTTTAATTAATATAAATTTTTGTTTCTATATTTTACTGATAATTGATGCATAAATGCATGCATGTTTTGTATATTTAAGTGCATATAATTCCAGTCCCAAGTAATCACTAATTATAAAATAAGAATATGATAATTAAGGTATTGAATGTTTAAGTTACAAATATAATTGGTGATGTTCAATATTAAAAAAAAAAAAAGGAAACTTACTATCTATACTATATATTACTATACTATATTTATCAATATTAATTGTTGTAAGAGATATTTAAAATAAAATAAAATCCAATATCTAATTATTCAGAGGTAAAATTGAATAAACGATGATGAACAATTTTAAATTTAAGTAGTCAGTTTGGTACAGTAGTCCCATAATTCAATACGGGGTGTGCGGTTAACAGATTTATTTCAGGCATATATCAAATATTTTACAAAAATTAATTTTTCTTTATCTCCATATTTTCTCAAACCTACAATATGTCTATTTCATGAAGTGGAAGTTGTCGAGAAATGATTTACCTTAAAATAAGTGGTTTGCACTGATTAGATTAAGCTTATTAAGACATTAATTATATATAGACAAAATACTTTTTTTTTAAATTTAATTCAACAATATATTTATTGGATTAACAAAAAAATATTTAACTTCATATTGTTTCTCTTAAGTCTGATTAATTAAAAATTTAAAGTTTATGAAGTAAAATAAATTTATGATAAGTAGTAAATTATCTTTGATATTTATATTAGTAATAATAATCAGTTTTGGTTCATTCTTCACTTTTGATATTTCATATATCAGTTATCAACATAAAATACATCTATCATGTTAGAAATTACTTTCTTTTTTTGTTATTTAATAATATCGAGAAGTAGGAGGAAAACTTAATATCCCTAGGGAGATACCAGATGGGGTTTCTAGTGAAAAACATAAAACATAAATTATGTAATAAGTATAAAATACATTCCCCATGATATAAATTAGTTTTAGGTTTAACATTTATATGATGTCGAGGAATTGATGGCAAACTTGATGCCTCTGAATAATTAGATGGAATGGCTTGTTGGAAAAATAAAAACATATAAGATACAAAAAATTTATTGCAGTAGGAATACATAAACTATACAAACATAAAATCTACAGATATTACTAATATTGTATATAACTGATACAAAATTGTTTATTTGATAATGTCTTGAATGAAAAAATAAATGATTCATTTGCTCTACACATAATAGAAAAGCTAAAAAACTAGTCAGTTTTAATAAAATAATGGTAAAAAATATTTAAAATTAAATCTAATTGTATTCTAAGCTCATAAATATACACATTTAATCTAAGTATACAAAATCGCATATTTTCAGAATTTTTTTTAAATACCTATAGTAATTTCACTGCACAATTAAAATAACATTAAGCATATGTTTAAATGAATTATAAAATAAAGTATCTTGTTGTATATACATTTGTGGATTATCTTTATCCAAAATTTACAATATCAAATTGAAAAAAAATTATTATACAAAAGTAAGAATATATAATAAGTTAGGTAAATTCATTTATGAATATAGAAATATACTGTAATTAATATTTGTTTTTTTTTTTTTTAATTATACTTTATTATTGACTTGTTATATATGAATATTAATTTTAATTTATATTTATAAGATATAATAAGTTTACAGTACTGAATTTTGTATTTTAATTATAATTTATACTAATAGGCTAATGAATAAAATATATGTAATTATTAGTGATGTTATGACCTGGCGATGTGATGTTTTAACTGTCGAACCGAACCAAACTCTGGTTGTTTGGTTCGGTTCGAAAATTGAACCTAATATCAAAAAATTTTCAAACCAAATTAAACACTTAATGTTAGGTTTGACATTCGAACCAGGAAAAAACTATAATCATTTTCATAAGTACAAATTTTTTAATAATAATTATATTTTTAATTTTATCATTATGTACAAGATATTGACTATTTACTTTTGATGTTAACTGATAATTTATATTTAATTGCCAATAAATGTATATAAGTTTGGATCTTTACGTAGGCATTTATTTTGTACACGACTTTAATGTCATCAAAATCAGACTTCAACCCTCGCAGGACTGCCAGACTATACTTTTATTCACTAAAATATATTTATTTTTTTATTCTTTCTTTCATTTTTTTTTTTTTTAATAAATTTAAGAATATTTTTTATACTATCATTTTTAATGCCAACTTGTAAAATCCACTTGTATGGTGGCAGGGCCAAAAACTTGTTGTTTTAACACGATATTATTTATATAAAATTTAGTAAATATTTTTTAAATTGATGTGTTTATATTTTATTATATTTTGATTTATAATTTGTAATTATTATTATAAAATAGTGAAAGTACAATTTATTTATACTTGTATTCAATATTATTAGATTGTAAAATTTCTCTTAGTTGTATTAAACAATTGATCTTATTTTTTGTATTCAAGCTTAGTAATTTTTTTTTTTTTTGCATTATTATCTAATTTTATGTATAGTATAATAATTATACTATACTATAATTTATATTTTAAAAATATAATCTTTATTTTTATACATTAAATTTAGTAGTAATACAAAAAAAAAAAAAATAATATTTAAAATAACTTAGATATTTTGAAACTCAGTACTGAAATTGATTTAAAAAAAAATTAGATCAGTTCGGTCCAAATAAATATTTAAGAAGTTCAGTAGGTTTGAATTTGTACCATTAATCAATAGTTCGGTTCGGGTTCTATAAAATATAGAATATGTATTCGATTCGGTTCAGCTCTAATAATCGAGGTTCGTAACATCACTAGTAATTATTAATGTTAACTTCATACCTTCAATACAAGTATAATTTAAAGAAATCATTTTATGCTCAGAATAAATTCATAAAGTATAAAATTAAAAAAAATAATAAAATAAGGTACAAATTCTTTCTGCTAAAAAAAAAATTACTTTTTGTTTTTTCTCCAGATTGTGCTTTTTTTTTTGATAAATCCAAAGGAGATGTAGGTGGCGAGTAATCTGATATAAATTGGTCGCCTAGTGGAGAAAATAAATTATATTTAATTAAATATAATATAATATGTATAAAATAATGTTATAAATTAACTTCTTGTTTTTCTAAAATAATAGATGATATAAAATCTAAATTGGAATTGTTGGGGCCTAATAAGTAAAAAAATATATTTTAAATGTATACATAATATAATTTATCTATGAATCAAAATTTACCTCTACAATTTACTATTTTAATATGTATTCCAGATTTATCTTGAGTAAATTCAGGAGATTTTACATTCATCATAAAAGTTGGAGGTTTATGTTTTGGCTTGAATGATTCATGAATAAATGGATAGTTTCTCTGATGAAAGACTGTAGATGGATCTGAAAAGTAAAGATTGAAATATGTAAAGTAATGTACATAATGTACTGTCTTAATGTTAATATTAATTGAAAAATCATTACTGGTCGATCTTCCAAAATATGATCCATGGCAATTGGAATTAGGATAACAAGAAGATAAGTCTAAAAGTAGCAAACAGAAATTTAGTTAATCATGAATATTATGACTTAAATCAATATTAAATTTATAAAATATTACTCCTTGCTCGATGAATATCTGATTCCGAAGCAAATGAAGTACTTGGGGCTTGATCATCAATTATGTCTAAAATTAACAAATAAAAAATTTAAATATAATAAATATTTATGTTAATTTTAAATTTATTACTTCTCTCACTTTCAAGATTTAGTACTGAAGTATTATGCGAATCCAAAGAAACATTATCAGCCGATATGACTAGAAGTTACAAAATATTTAAATTTAAATTCATATATATGAATGTAAAAATTAAATTTAAAATTTATCACTTCTCGCTCTATGAATGTTTGTTTCAAAATCAGCAGTAGAACTTGTAGATTGATCATTGATTCCGCCTAAAAAGAATAAATATAAATATAATTATAAATATAAATATTAATATTAATTTTAAATTTATTACTTTTCCCTATTTTAAGATTTAATGCTGAAGTATTAGTTTGATCATCAATTTTGCCTTAATAGAATAAATAAAAATTTAAATATACATATTTATGTTGATTTTAAATTAATTACTTCTCTCTCTTTCAAGATTTAATACTGAAGTATTATGTAAATCCAAAGAATCATTATCAGCCGATATGTCTAAAAGTTACAATAAATTTAAATTTAAATTCATAAATATTAATGTAAAAATTAAATTTAAAATGTATCACCTCTTGTTCTATGAATGATTGTTTCAAAATCAGCAGTAGAACTTGTAGATTGAACATCAATTCCGCCTAAAAAGAATAAATAAAAATTTAAATATAAATATTTATGTTAATATTAAATTTATTACTTCTCTCTCTTTCAAGATATAATACTAAAGTATTATGTGAATCCAAAGAATTATTATCAGCCGATATGTCTAAAAGTTACAATAAATTTAAATTTAAATTCATAAATATTTATGTAAAAATTAAATTTAAAATGTATCACCTCTTGCTCTATGAATGTTTGTTTCAAAATCAGCAGTAGAACTTGTAGATTGAACATCGATTCCGCCTAAAAAGAATAAATAAAAATTTAAATATAAATATTTATGTTAATATTAAATTTATTACTTCTCTCTCTTTCAAGATATGTTACTGAAGCATTTTGAAAATCTAGAGAATCATTATCAGCCGATATGTCTAAAAGTTACAATAAATTGAAATTGAAATTGAAATTCATAAATATTAATGTAAAAATTAAATTTAAATTATATTACTTGTTGTTTCGCTAATGTGTGATTTACAATCAAATGAAGAACTTGAAGTTTGATTCTCAAAATTGGCTAAAAAGAATAAATAAAAAATTTATTTATAAATATTTATGTTAATATTAAATTTATTACTTCTCTCTCTTTCAAAATATAATACTGAAGTATTATGTGAATCCAAAGAATCATTATCAGAAGATGAGCCTAAAAGGTACAAAATAACAGACATAATACATCATAAATATAAGTGTTAAAATTAAATTTAAATTATATTACTTGTTGTTTCGCTAATGTTTGATTCACAATCAGATGAAGAACTTGAAGTTTGATTCTCAATATTAGCTAAAAAGAATAAATAAAAAATTTAAATATAAATTTTTATGTTAATTTTAAATTTATTAATTTTGCCTATTTTAATATTTAATGCTGAAGTATTAGTTTGATCATCAATTTTGTCTAAAAAGAATAAATAAAAATTTAAATATAAATATTTATGTTAATATTAAATTTATTACTTCTCTCTCTTTCAAGATATAATACTGAAGTATTATGTGAATCCAAAGAATCATTATCAGCCGATATGTCTAAAGTTACAATAAATTTAAATTTAAATTCATAAATATTAATGTAAAAATTAAATTTAAAATGTATCACCTCTTCCTCTATGAATGTTTGTTTCAAAATCAGCAGTAGAACTTGTAGATTGAACATCGATTCCGCCTAAAAAGAATAAATAAAAATTTAAATATAAATATTTATGTTAATATTAAATTTATTACTTCTCTCTCTTTCAAGATATGTTACTGAAGCATTTTGAAAATCTAGAGAATCATTATCAGCCGATATGTCTAAAAGTTACAATAAATTTAAATTTAAATTCATAAATATTAATGTAAAAATTAAATTTAAAATGTATTACTTGTTGTTTCGCTAATGTGTGATTCACAATCAAATGAAGAACTTGAAGTTTGATTCTCAAAATTGGCTAAAAAGAATAAATAAAAAATTTAAATATAAATATTTATGTTAATATTAAATTTATTACTTCTCTCTCTTTCAAGATTTAATACTGAAGTATTATGTGAATCCAATGAATCATTATCAGAAGATGAGCCTAAAAGGTACAAAATAACAGACATAATACATCATAAATATTAGTGTTAAAATTAAATTTAAATTATATTACTTGTTGTTTCGCTAATGTTTGATTCACAATCAGATGAAGAACTTGAAGTTTGATTCTCAATATTGGCTAAAAAGAATAAATAAAAAATTTAAATATAAATTTTTATGTTAATTTTAAATTTATTACTTCTGCCTATTTTAAGATTTAATGCTGAAGTATTAGATTGATCATCAATTTCGTCTAAAAAGAATAAATAAAAATTTAAATATAAATATTTATGTTAATATTAAATTTATTACTTCTCTCTATTTCAAGATATACAACTAAAGTATTATGTGAATCCAAAGAAGCATTATCAGCCGATATGTCTAAAAGTTACAATAAATTTAAATTTAAATTCATAAATATTAATGTAAAAATTAAATTTAAAATGTATCACCTCTTCCTCTATGAATGTTTGTTTCAAAATCAGCAGTAGAACTTGTAGATTGAACATTGATTCCGCCTAAAAAGAATAAATAAAAATTTAAATATAAATATTTATGTTAATATTAAATTTATTACTTCTCTCTCTTTCAAGATTTAATACTGAAGTATTATGTGAATCCAAAGAATTATTATCAGCCGATATGTCTAAAAGTTACAATAAATTTAAATTTAAATTCATAAATATTAATGTAAAAATTAAATTTAAAATGTATCACCTCTTCCTCTATGAATGTTTGTTTCAAAATCAGCAGCAGAACTTGTAGATTGAACATCGATTCCGCCTAAAAAGAATAAACAAAAATTTAAATATAAATATTTATGTTAATATTAAATTTATTACTTCTCTCTCTTTCAAGATGTAATACTGAAGTATTATGTGAATCCAAAGAATCATTATCAGCCGATATGTCTAAAAGTTTCAATAAATTTAAATTTAAATTCATAAATATTAATGTAAAAATTAAATTTAAAATGTATCACCTCTCCCTCTATGAATGTTTGTTTCAAAAGCAGCAGTAGAACTTGTAGATTGAACATCGATTCCGCCTAAAAAGAATAAACAAAAATTTAAATATAAATATTTATGTTAATATTAAATTTATTACTTCTCTCTCTTTCAAGATTTAATACTGAAGTATTATGTGATTCTAAAGAATTATTATCAGCCGATATGTCTAAAAGTTACAATAAATTTAAATTTAAATTCATAAATATTAATGTAAAAATTAAATTTAAAATGTATCACCTCTTCCTCTATGAATGTTTGTTTCAAAATCAGCAGCAGAACTTGTAGATTGAACATCGATTCCGCCTAAAAAGAATAAACAAAAATTTAAATATAAATATTTATGTTAATATTAAATTTATTACTTCTCTCTCTTTCAAGATGTAATACTGAAGTATTATGTGAATCCAAAGAATCATTATCAGCCGATATGTCTAAAAGTTTCAATAAATTTAAATTTAAATTCATAAATATTAATGTAAAAATTAAATTTAAAATGTATCACCTCTCCCTCTATGAATGTTTGTTTCAAAAGCAGCAGTAGAACTTGTAGATTGAACATCGATTCCGCCTAAAAAGAATAAACAAAAATTTAAATATAAATAGTTATGTTAATATTAAATTTATTACTTCTCTCTCTTTCAAGATGTAATACTGAAGTATTATGTGAATCCAAAGAATCATTATCAGAAGATGAGCCTAAAAGGAACAAAATAACAGACATAATACATCATAAATATAAGTGTTAAAATTAAATTTAAATTATATTACTTGTTGTTTCGCTAATGTTTGATTCACAATCAGATGAAGAACTTGAAGTTTGATTCTCAATATTGGCTAAAAAGAATAAATAAAAAATTTAAATATAAATTTTTATGTTAATTTTAAATTTATTATTTCTTTTTTTTTTAAGAAATAGTACTGAAATATTAAGTGAATCAAAAGAATCATTATCAGGAGATATGCCTAAAAGGTACGAAAAAAGCATATAACATCATAAATTTTAATATTTAAATTGAATTTTAAATAAATTACCCATCTCTCTTTCGAAGAATTTTCTCAAATAATCCCTTACCCATAATGTATCTCTCAATTCGCCTGGAAAGTATAAATAGAAAATATTAATTTTAAAATTAAAATTGATTAAGTCTTTCTCTATACATATCCCAAATAATTTTTAAAAGAAGTTATATCTAAAAAATACAAAGAGAAAATGTTAAATCATAAATAGAAATATAGATATTAAATTTAAAATATATTACTTGTCTTATTATTTTTTAATCCTCTGGTGGTTTTTAATTCCATAGTTTCCATGTTAATTCCATGTTCAGGAGACATGACTAAAAGGTTTGAATCACAGATATTAAAACAAATATTAATATTGAAATTATATTATATTACTTTTCACTCCATACTTGTTCGGTTTTAAAACAGATGTAGAACTTGAACATTGATAATCAGTTGTGTCTAAAGTACAAATGTAAAATTGAAATTGTAAACATTAATGTTAATTTAGTTTGTATTACATTTCCTTCATTTAAAAATTGATTTCAAAGCATATTGAGAATTTAAATAATCATTAATAGGAGGTATGCCTATAAAGTATAAATAAAAAGTTTAGAAATCAAAAATATTAATATTAATTTTAAATTTGTTACTTATTACTCTCTCATTTTCAAAATTTGATACCAAATTATCACTTACTATTTATACTTTAAGGTTTAAATAGAAATTATAATTATAATTATAAATGATTATATATATATATATATATATATTAATTACTTATTTTTGTACGACTAAATGATCCTGAAGAAGATGGAAAATTCACAAAATCATTACCAGAAATTGTTCCTAAAAAGAACAAATTTAAAATTTAAAATAATTAATAACTAGTTAATTAAAAATATTTTACTTTGTTGGTTTTTTGCAACAGATGTAGATGGAGAATTCAAAGAATTATTATCATTTGATATTCCTAAGGAATACAATATGAAAATTTAAAACTATTAATATTTAGTTACTATTTAAATAAAATATTTTACTTTGTCGTTTTTTTGTTTCAGATGAAGATGGTTGATCATTAGGTAATTCTAGATAAAACAAATACAATGTTTAATAATAGTACATTTTAAGCATAAAATATTTATTTATTTTAAACTAAATCACTTCTTTTTCTACCCCTCCTTTTTCTTGATGAAACAATGTTTTTAATGGGTTTCTTTATTACAACTTTTTTATTTCTTTTGGATTGCTTTTTTTGCTTTAGTTGTTCTTGCTTTTCCTTACTACATTATAAATAAATAAAAGTTAAATAAAAATAAATAGTAATACATTTTTATTAATGTCTTACAATTGCCTCAATAAAGTTTCTTGATACCATAAATTTACATCATTTAATATTAAAACAGTCTCGTCATCAACCCATTCATCCCATTTGTTTTTCCATCCTTTATAATGTATAAAATATTCTCCAAAATCATCATTCGTCCAACGCCGTTCTTTAATTTTTGCTTCGTATAATAATCCATTATAATAGCATAAAACGCTATCACCTATAATATATAAATAAGGTTAATATAAAAATTTAAACAATGTTTTCTTAAATAAATGTATATAATGCTTTTTTCAAAAAAAAACCTTAAAAATGATGAAAACGATAGTGTTTAAAAAAAAACTGAAAAAATTAAAATTTGATTTACATGAATTTTGCAATAAAGCAACATATGAATATTCTATATGCTAGTTTAATGATATTAAGATTAAGTAACTCTTGTCATAATTGCATACATTAACCAGATGGTGAGTAATGTTTAAAGTAATGTATCTGAAAGGAATAGAATTACACATAGGTCCAAACATTTAAGGAGTCCGAAGTACACACTATGTTCATACTTTACAATAGAAATGTTATATTATTTAATTACACTATTTTAAATAATTCAACAGAGAACAGCGTACAGTTTCGATTATGTTGTATATGCATATATAAATACATGTATATGCATAGTGTTTCGATTGCGTTAGACGCGCTGTGTTATACTTACCGACATTGAACTCAAATTTTTCGCGGCCCGACATATTGAAACGGAGCGACGATGGCGGCTTTTCAAGAGAAAATGGCCGACAATGACAACGGCAATGCACCTATGGGTAAGTACGCGGCGACTGGGCGGCAACACGAAAATCGAAAATGCGGACACCTAGGTATTGACGAAAACGTCACATGCGAGTTTACCGGGTTGTCGGAAGTGTGTTCTAACCAAAGGTCGCACTTTAAGAAAAAACAATTTACATACAAAACAGTCGGACAAGTTGCTTGGATCGATGCGAAATGACGAGGTTCACAGTGGCACAGATTATAGTTGCAGTTCGGTGTGTTTTCGACCAGCGTCGCAATAGCGCTCGTCAAACGATAATATTCAGCTTTCTCTTCCATGGCTTCGATGTTTTTTGTCCTTTTGCCGCCGCGTCCATGTCTTGGCGTATAAGCGAAAGATGCAACCAGTGTCGACAAAACACGGGCGTAAATTATTATTATTATTATTATTATTTTCATGATTGAATTATTTATTCGTGACACAGCTAACGGCCTGTGGACTGTACCGTACACACTCGAGTTACTCGGTACGAAAATGTTTGGAAAAATATACCATAAGCGGTACCAATCAAATCCCTTGGAACGGCGTTTAGCAACTCTGCCAGAGCGAAAGCATTATCGACCGATAGGATCGGTTTACTTAAAGGATTAAGGACCATTTCAGTGGAAACTAAGTCAGCTCGACAGGAAGAGCTGTTAGCTCTCGCATCGGGAAGATTGACGAGGTAAGAACTCGTATGGGTTTATGTATTTATTATTATTATAATTTTTTTTTGTAGATGCCGATAACGGAATATCACTTCGTATACCAGGATTCGAGAAGGATCCGTGGTTTCGTCGGCAAACAACCGACACATCTTACATAACAGAGGCAACGAGACAGTGATTACGTTTTTAAGTGCTGTTCATGCGACCATGCAAAAATGCGTTGTGTGCATGAATGAAATTCTATTTTTTTTTCACGATAGTCACTGTAGCTATTTCACGACGGTACTAACGCGCAAGGCTAGGCATGAACGAGTTAAAAATTAAAATTAAGTTAAAACTTTAAGTTAATTAACTCGTTACTTTTTTTACAAATTAACTTTTAACTTAATAAGTTACATTTTTTTAAGATTAACGTGTTAACTTTAAATTAATTTTATTTAAAAGTATCTAAATTAAGTTAATTTTAGTGCAAAAAATAATGCAAATTATTAAATGAGGTTTTTAGTATATTTATAATTTACCATTTTAATATGAATTTCCTGCAGACGAAAATAATATGAAAAATAACATTAATAGTCATTATATTTTTATAACATTGTTATTGTATAAACACTATAAACCCATGAAAATCCTAAGAATATTCTGTGAAAATAGTAAATACCATGAGAACGAGTGTCGATGGAGGATTAATCTCAAAACAACTGTGGTAAATTTCAAATTAAATTTCATTATTCAACTAACTGGTATCTTAGAAGTTAGGAGAAAACTATCAATGATGTTTTATTTTTTTTTTAATTTTTGGATGTACTACATTGGTAAATTGATTTGAGTATGAGTTCAGGACTTAGATTTATTTTAGAAAAGTAGGTTTTTTGATAGCTAGTTTATACTTTTATGTATCATTTTAAATATCCCCAGTAATATTCATGAGCTTGAAAAAACTAATACTATGTGTGCAATTTTTTATTTTTGCAAATTAGAAAATTTTAACTTTAAACTAAGTTAAGTTACTTTTTTTTCAAAGTTAACCTTAACTGAACGAGTCAACAAAAAAAATATAAGTAACTTTTAATTCAACTCAATTTTATTATTTTAAAACAACTTAACTTAAAAAAAATCGTTAACTTGCCCAGCCTTGCTAACGTGATAGTCTATGAACATAGACTCTATGTTCATTGCATAGAATTGCGTTTTCGCGTTCGACAATTGTCGTCTGGACGCATATTATGTGACGTATTATATTATATAATATGTATATTATACAGTGTGTTCACCAATTTAGGGAACACTGTATTTCTCGGCCGGATTATTTTGGAATAAATCATTTTTTTTTTACAAACTAGTGCTTTATTAATACACATTTACAGATACATTTCAAAATTGTTATAATTTTTGGTCTGCGTATACACAGTAAAAACTTATTTTTTTGATAGCAACACTTATTTTGAACACAATATTCGGATGGACCCAATTTTTTAATTAAATTAAATGTAATTAAATGTAATTAAATGTTTCAATTCGATTATTTTAAGTTTCAATAGAAAAGTATTTGAAATCGAAAATCATTTGTTTTAGAATCAAACCAATATCAAATTTGCAAACACCGTCCAACATATCATGCATTATGTCTACACTAAAATTCTCTGTTACTGTGAATGAATTTAAATCATTCCATAGGTAACGCTCTTTAATTCCAGTTTAAGACAAATCATTGACAAGAAGATCAGATGCATAATTAATTTTATTTCTCATAATTTCATCGAGTTGTTGTGTTTATACATGACAAACTTGTTTTGAACATCTGCAAATTCGACAAAGATATTTAGCTACAAAACTTTCCGAAAATCTTAATATGGAGTGAAGACCTATATTATCTCCAAGAATTAATCCAACTGAAAAATAAATATGATGTACTGTATCATTACTTTTAACTTCTATTCCATTAGTTTCCAAAAAGTTAACTTCTGCTATGAGGTCTTTAAATACTAACATATTTCCGTATGCTTTTTTATCCTCAGTTTTAAATAAAGAAGCTAAAAATATATTGTCTATAGAAAAAGCCAATTCAGGTGGTAAACAAGCTAATGATATATATATATATAGCACCTAACTTTTGAGAACCTGAATGTGAACCTAATGGATCATTCACCTCAAAATCATCAAAATAAACAAAAAGAGGAAATATCTTTTTACCATCATGTAATTTTAACTTTTCTTTCCATAATTTAGATTGAACGAAGCTATAAATAATAGGACCTTCATATGATTGTAATGAATCAACATAATGAAGTAGCATGTTAAAAAAATTGGAATGTTCAAACAGTTTTTTAAATACTTGTTTTAGGGGAATTAAAGTTATTTTTACTTCTTTGGGTTCTAGTACAACAACACCATTACATAATCGATCATTTAATCTATTTGCTATCACAATTTGATTTGGTTTAATCAATAAACCAATTTCATCTAAATGTTTAAATCGTAAATACTCTGTTTTAATACTACAAAAAGGGTCAGAGAGACTTGATAGTGCATTTGAAATTGAAGATAGGTCAGAAATAACATCAGCTATATTAGATTTTGACATACAATCATTTATTTTTAACTTAAGTATAGATATAAATTAACTATTAAATTGTTGAATATCATCAAGAAGGATATCAACTTTATTTCTAGGAATTGAACTACAGCTATACCACTTTGAAGCCAATTGAATTGCATTTTTTGTTAATAATTTATTTAGGAAATCATCAGTTATATCATCATTAGTTGTATTGCTTTCAGTTGTACCAGATGTAACTTCTATGAAATGACTTTCTACTGGATTTAAAAGTGAACTATTGGGATTTATTAAATTAGTTGAAGTTAGAAGTGTATCTGTTTCTAAGGAAAATGAATGGCTATTTATATGTTTTTTAAAAGAGTTTAAACTACAAAAGGTCCTATAACAATTAGATTCTTTGCATATAAACTCTTTTAAATTTCCCACGTCATGGAAAATATTTAAATGCACAAATAAATGAAGTGGAATATGAAATTTTTCATTATATACAAAACAAAGAGGCATTATTATTATTATTTTTTTTTTTTAAGTTGTAGAAAGAAAAACTTAATACTTACAATTACTAATAACTAATATCTTTAAGTAAACTTTTGACAGATAAAAATTGTTGATCAGATTTCCTAGCAGCTTGAATTCCATAAAAATATATTTGGAAAAATGTCCACACTTGTTTAGCTTCCACAGGGTACTCCAAATTTAATGTGTGAAAACTCTTAAAGCACACATCAAATGCTTTTACGACTGTTTCAAGTTTAAAATAATTATTCTCAATAACTACGTAGTATGCAATTTCTGGCGTAGTAAAAGAACCAACAATAACCACATATGGTTGCACAGTTAATCCAAGTGAAAAGGCTCTTTCAATTTTTGCAGAATTAACGGATTTTAGTTCATTGACGTTCTAAACAATAATGGAAATTTAATTAATATTTGATAAACTTAATTAATAATTATGTTAACAATAAATGCAGCTTCCTGTTCTAGTACTGAAGGTCTGTGGGTTATACGTGTCGATGAACCATTTATTTTTTTAATTACAGAGCACACAGGTTGAAATAAATGTGGCAGTATTTTAAATGCAGCTATATCATCATCACCTAAATCAAATAAGATCAAAATAATTGAAAATTAAACATTGTTAGTACTATTATTATTAATAACTAGCCTAATTTAACTGGTTTGAAAAGTTGTTGTAATAATAATTCCTCTTGAGAGCCCAAATGAGGTTTTTTAATTTTTAACATTTTTTTTTAATTGTTCTTTAAAACATTCATATTTATTTAGCAATCCCATTTCTTTAGTAGGAAACAAATGAATAAAATCAATTTCAATTAAAAAAAAATGTAAGAAAATAAGATAATATAAGAAAATAATAAATTATTTTAAAATTTTAACACTTGCCAGCAAATAACCAGTGGGCTGAGTCAGACATGGAAAAAATTTAATTTTATTTAAAGACTGGTTAAACCTAAACTTTGAAGTTTCTTTCCAAACTTTAACCAAAGTACTTTGTGGTTGAATGTTATTTTTTAACCAATTTATAGAATCTTTAAAATCTATGACACAAGTAACATAAAATATTAATACTGTGCCCATTTATGCTTAAAATAAAAAACTACCATGTTCGACAAAATTAGAATTATTTTCGAATGTCTCCGAATGGTTTCTTTTTTTATTTGGAGTAATTTTTTTTATTTCTTTTTTTAAATGACAGTATTTGTCATAGAGTTTGCCTCTATTTGGAGTAATTTTATCCTCTAATTTGCAATAAGGAATAAAATAAGTTTCCCAATTTTCAGTTGGGAATAATTCTTCAATGCCTTATTTAAAAAAAAAAAAATTTAATTTAATAGTTCTTATAAAATTAGTTCAAAGATGATTGTTGAATAACAATTGTCAACATTAATAATAGGTACAATACATATCTAATATAATACCTTTCAAAGAAATTTACAATTTCTAATATATGATACCTTTTGCTAATTCCATAAACTGAACCTTGTCAAGTTTTATTGTCTTTTGTATACGGTCTTTAATTATTACTGATGATACTTTATTTCTCATGGATTGATTTAAATAACCACATGAACCATAAAAACTTAAAACACACTTCCCATCATGATATTGTTCCAATAAATGTTTAATGTTTGTAGTCGATGTTGATACTAAGAATTAGGTAATAAATGTAATAAATGTATAAAAAATAAGGATACATAATATCATATATCATAAACTTGTAAATACTGTTGTATTCTAGTTATAAATTATAGCTTTGAACTCCAATAACATAATGTACCTGCTCCTAACTCAAATAAAATAAAAATTAAAAATAATAATATGTTAAGACCAAAAATATCAATGTATATTAGTGTAATAAGAGCTGTTAAAGATTTTAGTTATAATGAAATTTGGAATTAAGTTAATAGGTAAAATATCTATTACTTATGATTTTTTTTATTAATTTAAATTGTATTATTTTTATAAATACTTAAAAAATGTAAATGCAGTTAAAATATTGTAAAAAATTAGGTTTATAATTTGTATGAATGAGAAAATTTAAATAATATGAATATGTACCTAATTATAAATCATTTAAAGTAAAAATTTTGTATCAGTAGATAAATAACAATAGGTTAATAACTTGTGAAATATAAGTTATAATAATTTATAATTTAGAAATTAGGTAGTTATTTAAATATCAAAATTTATGAAATATATTTTACCTGAAGAATATTCATGTTTTTCAGCAATACTAGTGTTCGAAGACATTAATACACTTTCATTTAATACAATTTTCTCTTCAACATCATTGTTGACAATTGGTAATAATTTATTATCTATATCTGTTATTTCAAATTCCAAATTGTCCCAATCAATTGCAGAGTGTTTTGGTTCTAATTCGATGTTTTTAACATCCAAATTCTACAATATTAGAAGAGTAGTATGAGAAATTAAATATATAAAATATTATACATTATTATACATTATTTCCCAAAAATAAATTTATCAGATAAATCAAAAACATTTCCCCCTCTTTTTTGAGTATATAAAATGAAAAAATTCTTTAGGAGTTCATACTTTAAGATCTTTTAATTCTTCAAGTTTTTTTAAAAATACTGAATGTTGACCAATCTTAGGAAACATTTGTGTAACCATGGTTTCAGTTAAGTTTAACAATGCTATTTCATTTATTTCTTAATCTAAATAAAATATAGGTACAACTTATTATTTGAATATATGTATTAGAATAATGTTTCTTTGCATGCTTAATTTAAATTAAGCTTTTAATTATGGTAAGTACCTTTAAAATGTTTAATGATTTCTGTAGAGAAACCCCATTCTTTCAATTTTGACTCTGTATATAAATCCATAATACGAGTATAACACTAAAAATAAACAAATTTCATACAGCAAACATTCAAAATATCATTGAAGTGAATACTTTTAAGTTTAAGAGGGTAAATTATAATTTTTTTTTTTTATTTCAATAGATTTATAGGTAGGTATGATATATAAAAATAATATTATTTATAAACAATTAATAAAATCATGACTGACTTTCAAAAGTGTAACTAATAGATTATGTTATATTAATTTTTTTTTTAAATATTTTATTGAGTATTTAACTAATGATTTACTTAAATTTATTGTAAGTTTAAAAAAGTATAATGTTAAATGATGATAAATTGATAAATTATATGTTTGTAAGTAACTGGTGTATCTATGTACTATGCATTAACTGTATCATTTGATTCATAACATCTACTAAAATTAAAATATGATATTTCTTGATTATTTTTATTATAAATCATTCCTGAATTTTCCAAAATTACATGCGAGTACTTATCAATACATAAGTAGGTTACTTTGGCACATGCTAAGTACACTAAATAAAACAGAAATACTAGGTACTCACTATGTAAGTTTAATTTTTGTTTATTATTTTACCAACAAATACTACTGACGAGATAGATTTCGGTAATAACTATTGAGTAAGTATAGTAAAACAAATAAACTTACCTTATAAGGCTCAAGCAGAAACTGACAAAATGTCTTCAATTTTGTTTTATACTTTTATAGTATAATTACTTAAATTTATAGTGTTATACTTATTAGATCCAACTTAAGAGACACAATATTAACACACTACCACAATGGTAAAATAGTAAAAACACATCAAAATTTTAAATTTTAAAACGTAAAATGTTAAAATTAGTTGATGCACAATGATTATTAGCGGCGTAAAAATCACGAGAATCGGAATGCCATTAAAATAGCTATTAGCGGGGGGAGTAGAAGTCCTATACGATAACGGAAACATTGGTAATCCCGGAGTTTCCTGAAATAAACCGTTATTCTGCTATAATTATGTTTGAAATGACTAATATTTATAGTAGATACAACTAAATTGTTTTTATACTAAATCTTAGCCGAGGTAAAAAGTAATTGTAACTAAATAATAGTAATTGTACCTATAATTTTTCAACTATGATACTTTAGTAATACTTGCTAAATGTAATTAGTTACAACAACTGAAATATAGTGTACCCACCTATAATTTTAATAGCTATAATTTTATAGTAATTTTTTTTTCCGTGTATAATATAATATATTATAGTAATATACTAATATAATAAGCTACTAATAAGGCACTACACAAGAACAAAAGTAAATTTTAACTGTATATCACATAGTTACGCTTCAACCAAAAAATGGATTATCAATGATTTATCAATATTGCAGTAAGTTGTCCTTAGTGAGTTACTGTATACGCTCATATACGGACGTATACCTGCGTATCGTCTATTTTTCAAAAGGTATACTCTGTGTTTGACAAATACGTTATTGCATTGATTTTAAATACTAAATATAGTATTTATAATTAATGATGGGCATGATTAAAGATAAACTGGTTGCCGAACAAGTAATTCTAATTCAATATTTTATTGACATTCACAAGTTCTTATCAAAGTACTCTGATTACTAGCGCTTCCGGTAGTGAACATTTTAAACTATAATTAATAACCATAGACTTATAAAGATCTTTATATGTCTATGTTAATAACCGATTAAAAATAACATAATGTACCATAAAAATTAATAAATTATTAAATTATCTACTATATTTATTAATAACCTAGGTATATTATTAACCATGATTAAAGATATTAAGATATATGTAATATTGCTAAATACTAATATTGTATTTATTTTTTTTATTTAATTAACTGAATTTACTTATTCATATTTTATAAACTGTTGTTATTGTTATTTATTACCTAATTTAATTTATATATCCACATTAAAAAAATTATCCTTATATAAAAATGCCGAGGTGTTGTTGTATAAAAACCCCGCATTTTATTTCAAAAACTCTTTTCGGAATACCTCAAGATGAGGAAAAAAAGAAATTATGGGAAAATTCTTTAGGTATATTACTTAAGAAAAATAATCATATTTGTGCTAACCATTTTAAAATGTGTGATGTTAAAAGCACTTGGGAATCTGGTAAAGGGTCAAACAAGTACACTGTAAGTGTTAAATTTAATAATATATTTATAAGTTTATTTCAAACAAATTGAAATGTATTAATATACATTATCTTAATAATTTACAAACATTTAAATTATACTAAATATATTATTAATTATTAGATATGTTTGAAAAGATTAAAACTTAAAAAATATGCAATACCAATACCATATATTAATGAAAATGAAGAATCTACAGACACAGAGGTTTGTTTTAATATATTTGTTAGTTTTACATTCAAAAATTATACATAGAAAGTAAAAATCATTAAAAAAATTAATTATATTATATTATAATATAATTTATATTATATTTATCTTTAATTATGGTTATGGGTATGCGTTTGGATGTTAAAACTCACACATGTTAAAGACAATTTAAGTCGTCTAAATTTAACTTATTCTGCGGTTTGTTGTTCCGCTTATGATAACAATTCGTATCAGTGAATCTGTGTATTACAAAAATAGCCAACGATAGCGATTTAAAAAATAATAACTTTTATGAATTATGAATATTGAATGACAAGTGAATACAATGTGTAATACAAAATACTATTATATAATTTTCTTGATCCGATGGGGGGTTTAACCCCTATCCTCCCCCCCTTGGGCACGCCACTGGTTGCGTATTATAACCTTACCTAAAATCAAATAATGTCAGCAACCAATAGAGGATGTCTACAACGTTTTAAATTATGCGTCGAGAATCACGGAGCAAACTTTGAACAATTTATTTAATTAATTGTATAATTATAAAATAACTGTTGTCTGCTTGTACCTAATCTATTTTTAACAAATAATTTTGTACTTATAATATGTTAGTCTCAGTGCCGCAACTAAGTTTTTTGGGCCCCGGGGCAGCAGAAGATTTAGTGCCCCAATAACCTCTGTGTGCAATTGCGTGACATAAACATTGCTAAGATGTTTAATTTAGATCTCAAATTAGACATCACATACCGATATTAATTTGTCATTACATAGATCAAACTTTAATAAGGTTGCTAAACTAACATCCATAAGTAGTCCCAATTTAGTTGACTATGAGATATTGTAACATGAACTACTATGCGATGTTTTGCCCATCTCATCAATGTGACTTACATTTAATTATGAATATATTATTTCCAAAAATAGAATAAAAACCCAAAAACAGTTGATACATTTTTTTTTGTATAATGAACGATTAGTGATTGCGATAGATCGAATTTGTTAGTTGTGACTTATTATTAATTTTCCATGTTATGTACATCTGTTGGTTAATGTGCGTTACTTCGTTATAACATAATTATTGTGAGTTTTCATCAACAACATTATTATGGACAACATAAATAACGACGTCCACGATGATCGTGAAGGCACCAAAAAACAGGTAATTAATTTGGATTACGGAAGTAATATAATATTATACTGTGCATCCTTTATAGTGCGTTAGGTGAAACTATTATTTTCTTGAATAGTTTTGTATTATGTATTAAATAATAATTTGATATTTAGTCTTATATAGTTAAATATGAAATGTCTATCAGCTATAAATGAGGTTAAACCAAGTTAGTCAAACCAACTTTATATTAATTGTCGGGAAATTGTAGATTTAACTATAACATAAGTAAAATCAACAACAATGGGTAGGTAACTAAATATTTTAGTTATATGAATTAAATATTATAATTAAAATAAAGCATTTAATTATGCAGTTAAAATAACTATAAAAATTTAACTATTTTCATTTTGTAATTTAAACTAAATTTATAGCTGTCACATATGTAATTATAATTTACAGTTAAAGATACTGTAATGACAGTTAAATTAATTATCTATTTTTTTCGTACGAAAATTGTTTTTTAAACGTTTAAAGCGCATCTCTTTAACGTCTCATGGTGTTAGGATGCGTATTTCGAGTGATTACGTGCATTAATTTGTTTTCATTAGTGTTAAATTATATATATATATATATATATATATATATATATATATATATATATATATACATATTTATATTACGTTTGTATGTGGTCACCCTATTGAAATTAATACATTTTGGGGAAAGTAGATTTAAAAAAAATGTTGTGCATCACTTGTATATTTCTTGTAAAGAAAGCGTACTGGAGAAACAGATTGATTGTTCTGTGACACGGACCCGCTCAGCAGCCCTTGTCAGAAAGTATGTCGTTGGTCGCACATTTGTACTCTTGCCTATGATCAGTCCGCGTCACGCAGCGTCGTAGTAGCATCCCATTCACCCAGTGGCGGCGCCAGGGGTGGGCCAGGGTGGGCCCGGGCCCACCTTAAAAAGTCTCGGGCCCCCCTGTGGCCCACCTCAAAAATTAAATTTAATCATATTACAATACTAAAAAATATCTCATGACTAAATCATGATTTATTAAAATATGAAAATATTAAGTCATAATAGATGTCGTGAACAACATTTTGAATGGGTTGAAAACTATGCACTATGCTTTCAAGCCTCATAAATAACGTGTATTTTCCAGCGGCTGAATACGAAAATAAAAAGTTATACTTATTAGTTATTATTAAATATTAATCAATGTTAATTTTGTTGAAAATTCCATGAACTACGGGTTTAGATTATTGACCAACTATGATAAAGAAATTACAAGGGAAAACATTCTATTTTTAGATACTTTTGAAATAATATTATCTTGTAAGTTGTAAGAATCAGTAACAGTTTTATCGACGGCAACGCGCGAGGTATTGTTATCTATAAACTAGGTACTGTATATTTTTAATTTTGTATAATCGTATATTCGTGTATGTAGTTTATACTATTCCATGTTTTGTGGTCATCTGACAGTTGATTTTGTTCTTGATTGTTACTAAACTGTTTAGTGTTTAAGGTATTTTACCACTACGATTTTTCGCCATTTTACAAAGTAGTCAAACAATACAGCTACGTCTTTTTATTACCTATTCATTGTTATTTATAATTAACATTTATATTAACATTCATTAAATCAATATTTAATTAATTAATTATTTAAACGTTTTTACTCGTCGTCATGGCAGAAAGCAATATCGAAAATGAGACTATTAAAACAAAAAAGGTCAGATCTATAAAATCTTTTTTTTCTGCGCCTAAAAGATAAAATTGGAAGTAAACAATGCATCTAATTTTGATTCTCCTTCTGATGGTAAGTTTTTTAAATTAAATATTATGAGAATTAATAATTAATATTGAATCATACCTAATGAACATTTTAGCAATAAATCAGAAAACTACAAATGTAAATAAAAATTCGACTGTAATGATGATTGAACATAATATAACTAATACAGAATTTTCAAAGCCATTTAAAAAGTAAGTTGACAATTTTTTTCCAAATGATTTTTTGGTATAATATATTATGTTATTATTTATATCTAAGACTGTGAATTTAACACTATAAATCTTAAAAATTCAAATAAAATATAAAAAAAAAAAATGCGATATAAAATGCTAAAAATTATAGGATATTATACATTAGTACATGGCATAGTTACTGCAGGGGCAACAGAGGCAGTTGTCTCGGGGCGTGTAATTCTTTGAGGGTGCCCATGATATGTGATGGTGCGCTGGTGGTTGTCAATTATTTAGACAAATAAAGTTTAAATGTAATCAATATAAATTAGCATGTGAAGCAATCAGTCCTAATCGCTAAGTAGTTTAAATGACTGTGATGTATGTTCCAGCTCACAGCTGCAATAAACAGTTGATCAAACTCATCCATGATGAAGGTTGAAGTTATTTTAAAACCAGACACAAATTTAAAATAATTAATTATTAAAATATTTAAATATTTAAAATTTTGTAAATGTAATATCCATTGTAGAATATAAAAGAAAACAATTGTTGTTTTATATAATTACCCGAGCAAAGCATTTCATACAACTATGTAATATAGAAAAAGTACAAATAATATTGGTTTTGTGTACCTAATTGTAAATTTATTTTAATTTAACTTTAAACAAAATGTATAATGTGATTGGTTGATCTTATAAAAAAAAAAAAACATAAATTTGCTCACAGGAATGTTTTTATGACAAAGGTCGTAGAGTCTAATAATTTATACAAGGTGACACGGCCTCAGTGCCTAGTCCTCTCTCTCAACCATACATACTGCCACTCTGGCCTAAAAGGGGAGAATATCAAGAATAATGATAGATTCGCGGTGGCTCAGTGTTACGCGCCCGGCAATCCAGCGCGTGGAGTCGCGGGCTCAAAACCCGTACTGTGCAAATTTTTTCATTACTTCCTTGATATTTCTCCCTGGACCGGCCACACAACTATGGCCGCGTCAAAGGTAGGGCGAAAAATATATTTTGCCTCGGGGCGTTGATGGGGGTAGCTACGCCACTGATTAGTACATTACATTTTACATGCAAAAAAATGTGTTTACTTAATAATAAAAATATTGATTGAATTTCAATTTTGTATAATGCTATTCACCTTAAACATTTTTCAAATAAAATAAATTATACTATAGTTTATAACGTACAATTTAATTTGAACTTGTTTAGTAATACAAATGAACAACCTAATCAAGAACTTGAAAAATCAAATTATTCATCTTCATCTAGTACCTTTAGTAGTGTTGATTTATGCAGGTAAATTAATCATACCTTTAATAATTATTAATTAATACCTAATGTTTAATAGATTACTTGTGAATTAATTTTGAATTATTATTTTTTTTTTTAATTTAGTTCAAGCTATGAAAGTGTTGATGAAATTGATAAATCTATTTTTACAAACTGTGAAACAGAAATAGAGTACATAGTCAAGCCTCAAAGCCTTCGTACAGTTCCTGGTCCTTATGATATTTCACAAACCATCGACGAAGAGCCATATCAACCAAATTTAAAGTACTTTCCTAAGACCACCTATGGTACTGGCCGGACAAAGAGGACCAGAAGTTTTCAATTTTGTTGGTATGAGCAATTTAAGTGGATAGAATATAGTCAAAGTGAAAATGCTGTATATTGTTTTCCATGTAGGTTTTTTTCATTTAAACAAAAGAACGATAGTGATAGTATGTTTATAAGAACAGGTTACACTAATTAGAAAAATGCAATGTCTAGTAGGGGTTTTTTGAGACATGATAATAGTGATGAACATAAAAACTGTACTATTTCATGGATAGAATTTAAAAAAAACAAATTAAATAAGACTTCTGTGTTATCTCAATTAAATAATCATCATGCTAGTATTGTTATTGAAAATAAAAAATATATGGAAGCAATAATAATTTCTTTAAGAATGTTAGCTATTCAGGGTATTGCCTTCCGTGGTCATTTTGAAAATGAATCTAGTATAAATCAAGGAAATTTCTTAGAGTTGATGAAAGTTATTTCTCTTTTTGATAATATTGTTAAAAAGAAAATGAATGGGCCAAAAAATGCTAGGTATCTTCATCATTCAATACAGAAAGAATTAATTCATATCATGGCTAGTATGATAATAAATAAAATATCTTCTGAACTAGACAAATCTATGTATTTTGCAATAATGATAGATGAAACTAAGGATATTACAAAAACTGAACAATTATTATGTAATTATCATAATAATATTATTATGTATTTTATTGCTTTTTTTTTAACTTACCTACATGTGTTATATAGGTACTTATATATTATATTATTATCTTATCGTTCTTATTATTTCCAACTAATTTTTATTAAGTAAACAAATAATTAATATTAAAAGTTTTTAATTGTTCAATTTAAACTTTAAACACAGTTATTTTTTATTTTATCTTAAAATATTATATTTATATTGTTTTTTTTTTATATATTAAAATATGTTTATTGATTTGTTTATTTGAATTGGTATTACAATATAATATAATGTTTATTGTCAGTTTAAAATATTTGTAGTTATGTTTTTATAGTTATAGAAACTCAATTGTACTACAATTGATGCCTGATGGTGTAATTGGTATTGAATATAATTTTGGGTTAGGGAGTATAAAAACTAAAAAGTATTTTTATGAATATATATTTTGTTAGGAAGTAAATACTATTAATACATGTTTACAAATCATTGTTTTAGTAAGTTTACACAATGAAGTGTAAAAAAAAATGAAAAATTGGAAGTTGACCCTCCCATCCCCCTCTGTGTAATTGCCTGTCATCACTATTGTTTATATATATATATATATCAAGTCAACAATTTGGCTCTCCCTAAAAAATTTGGGCCCCAGCCTGGCCCACCCGATATTAAAATTCTGGCGCCGCCACTGCATTCAACTATCCGTCAACGCCCGGTATGTCTGTTTTCAAGCTCGTTTCGACGACACCACTGTATCCGTCGACTGAAATCGTTTTTACTTGTTTTTTTTCAACTATTATCATTCTGTGCATTGTATAAAATCAATTACTTATTTTATTATACTTTATAATAATTTAATTATTCAGTATCTATTTGTGCATTATACATCACTGTATCCAAGTGCGGAGTGGTAAATCTTTAACTACAGTCGAAAAATTTACATTTTATTGACAAGTGGTGACCATCCACCACCCAATAACCCATTAACCCACGCTTCTCGCTATACCAATGGTTCTTTAACAATTTTAGAATATAATAGTATAGATTATGATAATTTATTGTATAATATAATATTGTATTACAGTATGGTATATTCGATAATCAATGGTTATACGTTATATCTATAGTTTTGCGGCAGAAAAATTGTTGAATTTTGCTTGGGTAATTGGTAATCAAAGAGGAAATTGTCTCTGAAATAAGTTTCTGCCACGTCACTGACAGTATACATACCTTTGGTACTATCGTAATTATATATATGTATACCTTCATACATATACAGGCTTTATCTATAAAAGAAAAATGAGGGAACTAAACAATAAAATTTAATTTATATAAATAAAACCAAAGACATTTACTTTAAGTTTTAAGTTTAAATTGTATAACAATACACACTTATTTTCTTTTTTTCGACGACTATAAAGTAATGTAGGGTACTAGAAAATCTGATAACCCCGAAACGTTCATACATGTATTAAGTACCCGCTACCATCCACTGACTTAGCAAAATGTGATTTATCACGTGCCTCGTCCATGAACAAGTGCTAATTATTATTATATTAAATATAATAATAATATTTATATTATTAGGTGATGGTAAGTAAAAATTCCGAATGGAAGCTCTTTTGGTGTCATATGTGTTGTCGTAAAATAACAAAATTGGATAATTGGTTTTGTCACGAATAAACGAAAATATGGTACTGACCACTTTGTAATTAAAAACCTCTAGATGGCCGATTGACGATTTCGATTTTACGATTTTTACTTGTTGATTAAACATTTTGTTGTGCGTGCAACAATATTAAGAAAAAAAAAAACAAACATCACAACGACATGCGCAACGAATAAAGCAGTAACTCAAAAAAATGAAAAATTGAGTTACTGCTATGACGTAGTAGACATTTGATCGCACTATCTCCGACGAAAACGGCAGTATCTGTATCATGATTTTGAACACAATAATACCGTTCTAAAAATAGTTGAAAATTAGTGAAATCCCACGAAAAAAGAATCAACTTGAGTTACGTTATCATAAAAAATATTTTACCATCGAAGATGGACGTAAATCGAGTTACTTCTTTTTTCTTCGGGATGGTTTTTTCTTTCTAGGCAGTAAGTAGTGACCACGTGTAATATTATAATTATAACATACTTAATATTTTAAATTATATTTACAAAGTATAATAATAGAATGTTGTTATCACTGTTTAAGTTTTGAAATGCAATAATAGTTGCTGCAGTTAATTTAATAGTATTATTGAATGGCTGGTACTACAATACAATATTATTATTAAGTTCTCTGCTTTATATTATTATATATTAATAAGTTAATCAAAGATAACTAAAATTAACTTGATGTTTATAGCAACAATGATAATATTATAATCATTATCATAATATTATATTATTATCATACTATTATATTATTATCATAATATTATATTATTATCATAAATTATGACTACAATAATTATTAATTAGTTCATTAGCACGGTTCATAGTTTTGTTATTCTACATTTAAGAAATTGTTTGATTTCTTTTTTATTTTAATGTTCAGAGGGAAACAGTTAACAATAAATATTACCATATGGATGTAAGTATTACATATTTACATTTTATATATTTTATATTTTTATATATTTTTATATATTTACATTTTTAAGCATAGTGTTATAATTTATATTATTTTGTATTATAATTATAATTTAAATCCATCAGATTTCAGAAAACTATCTATACAAAGATGACATTGATGCTTTAGGGACCAGCATTTTTTGTAGTTTTTATTCTTACGGACAAATTAGTAGTGATGAAGATTTTGACTGAAGACAATTTTGATGACAGTGACAATGCTCCTGATTATTTACCAGAAATTAACACTGCTGGAGATCAGAGCATACAAGCCAAATGTATGCTCTGATCTCCAGATTTGGCTGAGGTAATAAATTATAATTAAACATATTGATCACCTATAAAGTTTACTTTAATGTTATTTAAAGCATTATTATAGAAGCATAAATTAGTAAAAGATTAATTTTTAATTATTTTAGTATAAAATTATTTTATTATTTGTGTAATCATTATTTTTTTTTTTAAACTAGTTTAACAAATAAAAGATACATTTGATTAACTATTATTTGAATTAGGTAAATTATGTTAATTTGAAAATATTTTAATTTAACTACTCATTGTTAGATATTTAAAATGTAATATTTAATTAAAATAAATATTTAGTGCCTCTTAAGTATACTTAACTTAAAATTGTATTTTATTATATAGTGTGAAGAATCACCTCAGATAAATTAAAAAAAAAGAAGAATTACACCAAAAGAAAAATTAACTAGGAAGCGTATTCGGCAGACTAATAAATGTTTTGACAACAAAACCAAATTATGTGTAAACTCTGGTAAAGAACATTTAAATAGGAAAAGTAAATTAATTTCAGGGAAAAAAATTAAACCTCCTTGCTCATTAAAATGCCGTTTAAAATGTAATGATAAAATTAATGAAGAAATTCGTGTAAACATTTTTGACGCTTATTGGAATCTTAGGGATCATACTAGACAGTGGGATTTTATTGGAAAACATGTCAAAATAATCTAAAAGAAACAAATTACAACTACTGAAAATCATCAACGGAGAAAATATTCCAAGAAATATTATTTTAATGTAAATGGCACTGAAATTCAACTATGTCTAACTATGTTCCTCAATGTCATTGTCATTGTCTCAAATACAAAAAAACAATATTTAGAAAGTACTTTAACTAGGTATATCAAAGATGCATAGGTTGTTTCAAGAATGGATTTCTACCATGGATGTGAGTATTTAAACAAAAAATACAACTTAACGTCAGTTAAGTTAAGTTTAATATAGATGTATTTAATGAATATAACTATAGTTTTAATAAGCCAAAAAAAGTCTTATGTGATGTTTGTGAGTGGTACAAGATGCTCAGTATTGTAGATCAAGAGGAAGAAAAAGATTTGTATAGTGAACATATTCAAAATAAAACTATTGCTAGAAAAAAAAAGAATTTTGACAAAGTAAGAAGTGAAAAAGACAAAGAATTTTGTGTGGCCGTTTTCGATCTTGAAAAAGTTTTCATCACACCACAGGGTGATGTTAGCAGTTTTTATTACAAACGTAAATTTGCGACGTACAATTTCACCATCTTTGATATTGGAAAAAAACATGGATACGGTTTTGTGTGGCATCAATCAGAGGGTAACAGAGGTTCCAATGAAATTTCATCTTGTCTTTATAAGTTTTTGAAAATAATCAAGGATCAAGGTATTAAGGAAGTTGTATTATATTCAGACAACTGTGGTGGACAGAACCGTCACCGCTTCGTTTATGCTATGTGGGAGTAATGCCTCATACACTTTTAGACTTAAAATAACTCACCGATTTTTAGAACGTGGTAACACTCAAAATAAAGGTGATTAAATGCACGCTGTCATTGAAAATGCCAAAAAAGATAAAATAATTTACATGCTTGATCAATGGGTCACATTAATTCAATGCGCCAAAGTAAAAGGTGAACCATATACTGTTTTCGAAATGTCTTACAGTGATTTCTTGGATTTTAAACTACTAGTTGAGAACAAAATATTTAACTGGAAAAATTCTGATGACAAAACAATAATCAAGTGGAATAATATAAAAGAAGTGTCTGTTTATTTTGAATTTCCTCATGTAATTCAGATAAAGTATAATTTAAGTTTAATTTAAGTTGAAGTATAATTTAAGTTCAACAGATTTCATACAGATTAATATTATAAAAAAAAGACAAAGAGGTCGATATGACAAACGCATAATCCTCACAAGAGAATATAAAGAACAACTGTGTATAGAAGAAGCTAGACTATGTAAAAAGGGTCTTATCCCTAAAACATATCATTCATTTTATGAAAATCTCAAATCAAAAAAATGACTTAAATAATATTATTAAAGGTTCCTATTGTTATTATTATTTATAACTATTAATTGCAATTTATATTTGAAATTATGAAAAAAAGTTTTATTTTATTTTTTTACAAACATAAGAAGGGATCTATTGGTATTGATTATACTATAATATATTATATTGTTCACTTTACTATTATAATAATATTATTATTTTATAATTTTATATTTTCAAGGTTAAAAAAGATATTTTGTATTTTGTGTTATATTAATAAAGAAGAAGTTACTGCTTTATATTGGTCATATTTTATACCCGAAAATGGTTGTAACTTGAGTTACCTCTTTTTGTGAAAGGAAGTAACTCAAGGAAAACCTAGGAAAATCCAAACTTTAGTGAAATTGATATCAGGCCAAATTAATTCTACACAAATAAAATCCAAATAATATTAGAATAAGAATTGTAGTTCAAACTTTAATTTGCTTCTAGTGAAAAGTAGTGAAAATTGAGTTACTGCCTTATTCGTTGCGCATGTCGACAAGATCGCCCGCACGCGTTAAATATAATTTTCAAGATGCTATTTATTTTCATTTTTCATTGTTGCATAATTAATTGGAAATATAACTATAAATTAGCGTATTAAAATGTCCGACTTCTTAAATTATCAATAAAAATATAGTTGAATATTTTTATTTTCATGTATCAAAACAGAATTTTTTAGCGGGGGGTGGGGCTCCCACCTCGTTAACCTCATAAAGGTTTTTGTT
The DNA here is from genome assembly GCA_034509805.1 of Sipha maydis. NCBI lineage: Eukaryota > Metazoa > Arthropoda > Insecta > Hemiptera > Aphididae > Sipha > Sipha maydis. The sequence continues at coordinate 120,939 of JASXSY010001876.1, read as the reverse complement.
AGTTTCTCCACTGGGATCCACGGTGGTGCATAGTCCATTACACCAAGGCTGTCAATAATATTTTTCAGTTATTTAATTTCATTGATTTAATTTGCTTACATAGTGTTTAAAATAGGATCAAATTGCGTAAAGTGTGATAAAACTCAGAATGAAAATATTGAATACCTAAAGACAAATTTCGTTATTACTGTTTACGGATCTCAGAAATCAATTTCAAAGAACGTAAAATCTAGATAAACTTGTGCTATTTGCTACAGTTCAGAATCTTTCATCTAAACTAGACACAATGACGGAAGATCTATTAATTTTGATTAATTTTATAAATAATATTTTTAATAAATTTAATAATTTCAAATTTCAACACAAAACTATAAATTGCATAAACTAAATTAAAATAATGAAAAAGGAAAATGAAATGTTTTAACACTTAGATTTCTTAATTATATCATTAACTCTCCCTCCCTCTTAATCATCAGAAACATTTTAAAAATACGCAAATTGATGTTCAAGTATATTCAATATTTTTAATAATAATTATTATTATTTCTGTTAGAGATGAGTGGATGGGGGGGTTAAAAATTTCAAAAAGTTAATCATCTTATAATATTATATTTAAAAATCTATTTATAATAAAAAAAGAGCTGTAATGATACACGTAGAACTCTTTTTTACCATTATTTCTCTATTACAAGTTATAATTTAATACAGTATATTTACAAATAGTATACTTGTAATATAAAATGTAATAAAATTTCATTTTTAACGCGTTGTAAATAATTTTTGACTCTTGAATCTAATTTTTTAAATTTTTTGTACTGAAATCTTGTAGATATAAATAATGTATTTTATGATATATAAATAAATAAATTATAACAAATAATTTATTTATAGAATTAAATAAATAAATAAATAAATAAATGTAAGCTTAGCCTGGAGTATTATAACATTTGTAAAGTACCACTCGTTTTGAATTAAAAATTCATCATAATTTATTATAATATTTATAAAGTATTATTATAAATTATAATACAGTTTAACTTTACCGTAAATATTAATTTTTTTTATCCGGGGAGGGGGGAGGGTCAGAATCAGGGACTGGTACCTTTTGGTTATTTCGGTTATAGTTTTGGTTCCGGTATTCAATTTTTTTATTAAAAGGTTCAGGTTCTGGTTCCGGTTTTTGAAAAATTCAAAATAAGGGTTAGGGTTAGGGTTCCGGTTTTATAAGGTTCCAAATGTTATTTTTTTAAAAAAAATGTTTATAGTATGACGTTTAATTTTTTGATAGGTACCTATATATAAAGTAGTTGTACATATGTTACCAATCAGTAATATCGATAATTCCATCATCATATTTATTGTCTACGAATTAGGTATACAAAATATATACAATAACCATTCACAAGTCAATGCAAATAATCCTTATTTGTTAAGGTATTATATAATATGCCATAATTATAAAAATAGTATATAATACAATACAAAATTACAAATTATTTTATGAATGAATAAATGTATATCTGAAAATAATATATAGGTACATTCCTATATACAAATAATAATTGTTATTGTTTATGCCCTAGACTCTGAAAAATAGATATGGCATATAATATGTATGAAAATACATGTAATTCGAAATAACATTCATTAACTCTACTGTTATATCGCAATCAATGCTGGTTCAAATTAAAAGCAAGAGAAGAAAGACACATAAGTTGAGGCATTATTTTCAAAATCGTGATTCATACATTCATTTTACTAAAATCAATAAATAAGAAAACAATTTTTCAAAATGTATCAATTAAAACCACTTGCTTTTATGCTTAATAAATTAACATTGTGATAGTCTGAACAATTCTATAAATTATTATATAACTAAGCAATTTTCAAAAATGTGGCAAAAAAATAGGGAAAAGTTTATTAATTTGTATTTTATGGGGGCAAGAACTAAAAATTATTTAATGGGTTGCAAAATTTAATTTTTCTTGAGCTGTCTGGGTTGCAATTAGTTATTTTTAACAGTTATATAGTAGTCATATTATTTAGTATCTTTACTATACTACTTATTATAATTAATAATATAGAATTATAATAAAACATAGGTACTAGGTAATTAATTTTAAGTTTACTTCGACTTCAATATTATCTATGATTACATTATACACATAATACATAATAAAATGTATTAATATATTAGGTCCAACAGGTAGATACTAGATTAAAGATAGGTACCCTTGTAGTTACACTAAAGAGTAAATTAACGTAATAACATATTACTATTAAGTAGAGCAGAGGACCTGAAGCATTTGCATATTTGTTTTACATAGTCACAAAAATAGCAGAGTACGAAACAAATACGTTTCATGCTTTCATAAAGCTAGTTTTGAAATTTTATTTTGCATATGAATGCATATTTTGAGTCCATTTTATTTTTAGGGCATATTTTACACTTTTATACGCTATTTTATACTTTTTGAGACATATTTAACTTAAATCGATTTTTTCTAAAGTGACATTTTTATTTCAAACAATACAGTCAAAATGTTTGCATAAATATTTATTTATTTTAATTTTTGCCGTATAATATGGTTTTTGACTGTCTGCAAGCACACATTTTTTCTAGAAGCGATAATGATCTAACGTCGTTTCTTTACATAATATTAAGAAAATTAAGTAAAATGTATTTTGATTATTTGGCTATGGTATATAATATATTTAAATTGTGTAATTGTTTTTACTTGTTTTAAACACTATTTATTTTATAAATTCTTTTAGATATGTTACGGCTACATTATGCAAGCCTAACACTCCTCAGTTTTTTAGCCAAATAGGCATAAATATAATTCAAATAATTGTACGACAGGGGGAGACAGCTCACGACGTCAACGGTAAATATTAATGCGTATAACGGCAGTTGACATATAACCATCTTTACGCGAGTAACTTAAAATCTTATCAATACTAAGTACGTCGTGTGTGTCATCTCTGCCTGTCATTCGGACCATCATTGTTCAACGCTGTGGTCCAATAATCAGGTGTATATATTTTATTTACTATATTTATATTTAAGATAATAAACATCATTGTGTTGCTCATATGGTAATTATATATTTCACGAGATTGACGAGCCCTTGGAGTCCCGCAACAGGGCTTTAAATATTAATCAGGGAACTTTAGAGTATCTAGTGCAGAGATAGTCTAGCCAGCTATATCGTAAAGATTCCACTAGATAACTCTATCGGCGGACATTCGTATTCGCTAACGAATACCGAATAGTTCCGTTACAGATAAAAAGGTTGAAAAATATTAAAATTTTAAGTGCATATTATAGGGTTTTTAAGTGCATAAGTGCTTGCATATTTAGAACTTTTTTAGAGGTACAAGTCCTCTGCCCTACTAATAAGTAATAACGTCTAACTGAAATTGATAGGGGGTATATAGATTATTTTTAATAGTATAATATATTATAAAAACTCAATCACGTCATATACACAAGAAATATAAATACAAAAATAATTAAATATACACAAATACTATTATTAGATTCAGAGCCGTTTTCATAATATTACGTATGAAGCATTACATCACCACCATACGTTGATCGATGCTTAACAATGGGTATTCCTTACTTTTATTATAATATATTATAAAAATAAGAATTGAACTAAAAATTCAATATTTTAAGGATTAATGAAATGGATAGTTTTTATGACACTCGATATTTTCTATCTTAAGTATAGGTTCCGGTTCGATTCCGGTTATTTCAAAATTTCAAAATTCGGTTCCGGTTCTTAGTATTTTATGGGTTTTTTTGGGTTCCAGAACCGGTTCTTTTCGATTCGGTTCCTGTCCCTGGTCAGAATCATGCAATAAGCAACTAAACCTCGTTATTAGGCCCGTTTCACACGGGCCACTTTACGTGTCGCCACTGATAAAAATACATTATTTTTAAATGATGCTTTCACATTGTGTGTCGCCAAAAATTGTGGTGCCACAAACGGGTTGATGTGGTTGGTCCTCGCTAGAAATCGCGCCACAGTTAGTGATACATTGAAACAGTACGTTCATTTCATACGGACCACACCACAAACGAAAAATAGAATATTCTGGAATATTTTATTGAAGTATTTCTATCAATGTTACTATACTGCCTAATTATTAATTTGTGAAGACATACATTTTTTTCAAAAAGAACCAATTGGTAATAATATGCACTACACAGTTGCGTGGCATGAAACTTAGTGGCTTTAAACTATCTTGGGGGGGGGGAGTAGAGGCCTTTTTAAGAAATTAAATTATTAAATAGTGATGCTAGAAGGGGTTTGATCTATACCTTATAATTTTTTTAAAACAATACAGTAGTATTGTATATTTAAAAATCCACTTTAAAAGTTTTTGTTTAATTAAAATAAATATAATCCAAGTGTTTTTTTTTTAATGTCAAGTTAAATGGTATCGTGTCCCCAGACTTGAACTGACATTAGGGGTCCGGGGCTAGGGTTTAGGCCCGGCCTATATATGGCACTGCATGCAGGAAACTTTTGGCGCAACACATAAATTAATTTGTAGCTACCGTGTGGCTATCGTGTGGTTATCGTGTGAAAACTATAAAGTTCATGTGGCGCCACTGTGTCTTTTCTGTGGCGACACGTAAAGTGGCCCGTGTGAAACGGGCCTTAGTGTCGAAATAAATGGCATATCTAAATCTAAAATTAAAAATTTCTCAATAACTAGGTATCATCGTTACAGTCTTTGAAGCAACAATAATACTCGTATTATCAAATAACGAATACCCGATAATCCTTACGAAATTGGACACAATCAAATGTGAAGAAATCTTATACTTATAAACAAAGCAAACAAGCTATAGTTGAATATGCTATTGAGTAATTGAAAACTTATATTAAAAGTCTAACAAAATAAAAAAGGAACCTTTAAACAAGAACGAATATAACAGCCAAAGTTAGTAATAATTAAAAATTAGTATGAATTAACAATGCGAATATTTTTTTAGATGGACGAACGCTAAAAAATCACTGAACTAAGATCTAGTATGGATTTAAATAAGTTATTTATGCGACTGTAAAATACAATTATTTTCATTTGTAGAAAAAACATTTTATGTAATTCGTATTTTTTTTTCAATTTTCGCCGTATTATAGATTATAATAACAATTACAATAGTATCAACAATAGTTGCATAAAAAACAATATTAACACTCATAAATTTTATTTTATTGTACGAGTACATTTACACACAATTATCAGGCGCGAGCGTAGGGGGAGACTAAAATTTCCACCTCCCCAAAATATCAGAAAAAAATGTTATAAAAATATGACCTGTTCTAAAAATGTAATTGCTATTTCAAAGTTTCCTATGAGGCATGTACATAAAATATATTAAATAATGAGTAATCAAGTAGGCAACAACTTTTTTGCGTACATTCAGCATTCTTTATCTGAAAATTGACTACTAGTGAGAGCATAACGATGTATGTCTATATATAATTATATACATATATGTTCATGTATATAAATATTTTAAAATTAATTATCGATAACAGATCGCAGAACAAATTATCAAATATTTGATAAGAATATAAGTTTATCTCATAATTGGTTATTTAGATTGGATTTGGATTTTACGTATTTTTATTATAGGTTTTGTAGAAGTTTATTATAGTTGGTTAATGTGTAGTGAGTGTATTAACTCGTGTAATTCGTGTAACTCTTATCGATGATCGTAGGCACAAATAAAGGTGAGTTCCCGTGGCGAGTTTTGGGTGGTGTACTTGTCATTCCTGCTACTGTACTCGGCATATCACGAACCTCCAATGTTTACATCATACCCACAGCACGTGATTTGGCGAGTCATGAGCTCATCCGCATTTGAAAAAAAAAGTTAAAAAAAAAAACAAAATCCAAAGAGAGAAGATACTGGATGCATAAAATTTACAAAAGCCGTACAAGGTAAAAATAACGTATAACAATAACTAACTTTCAGTTTTTTCACTCAACTACCTACACTTATATATAATGTAATGTATTTAATTATAAGTAAATAACTATAAATTGATTAATTTATATCAGTATTTAGTTTTTTAATATATATACATATATATTTAAGGAGTTAATTTTAGAACCTTTATAGAACCACATTTTTTCAATTTGAAATTTTATATAAGAACATAACATGTTATAACATGTTTAGGTAACTACATTATAGTTGAGTGTTTTAACTTATGGTTTACAATTTTTTTGATAATGATTGGTAATATTAACTAAAACGAAGTTATAGGTATTTTAGATAGAATGCGACTAATTTATTAGTACATTTAATTCACTATACAGTACAAGCTCGCCGATTGCGCGACTCGTCTCCTTTGATGCGGACACAACGGATCGACAATGTTCGGATAACGACGAGCATCGCCGAGTTGTAGCGCATCTTGGCGAGCAAGAACGTTGCCACTGCGCATAGGAACCCACCTTTATAACAGCCTGCTTTTTATAACACATCAACTCTACTCGTGCAAATCCAAAGTGCTACGGATTTAAAAATAAACTCAATAAAAACCAATGTAATTGATTACAAAAGAAAGGAAACGGTACATGTTCGTTGTCGGTTTTTAACTGGCATTTGGCTAAACAACTGAAGTTAAAATGGTGTTCGCGGATTTGTTGCGGGTATAAATTCAGAACTCAAAGATATGTGTACGCAGTGGCGTATTTTTTTTTTGGGGGGGGGGGGTGTAGGCTGGTTAGATTAAATTAACAGAAATCCGAGACGATTAATTTTAACTATACATATAATATATATATATATACATGTAGATATATATTATATATCTACATGTATATATAAAATTATAAGTAATATACGTATTATACGTTTGTAAAAACCATGTATGTTTATAAATATATTTCTATACAAATATATATACAATTTATATATTTACAAATATATTTTTTTACAAATATTTATACTATTTCGCACCCACTATAGTACAGTATACACTAGCTGCAGAGTGCGCAGGACATATATACATATATATGTATCTTCTTCTTCTTCTTCTTCTGTCTCGCCTTCCTCACAACTATTTGGGGTCGGCCACCCTTGTCCTACACCTCCACTTCACTCGGTCAATCACATCTCCTCTGCACATACCGACAGCCCTAATGTCATTTTCCATAGTCTCCAACCATCTCTTATTTGGTCTTCCTCTTCCTCTTTACTATACATATTTATACATATATATGAATAAATAATTTTTTTTATATATCTGTGGTGCGGGCCTATATGCGTATTTGTGCGTGATTATTATAAACAAATAATTTTTAAAAAAAATTCGTTATAAAATAAGTTAAATTCCGGGACATTATTATTAGCTATACCCGGTAACAACACCTTGTCCCGAAAAAGTTTTTCGAGACACTGGGACATGAGTTCCTAAACCGGTAACGTCCCGGAAAATCCGGGACGAATGGCCACCCTAGGGAGGAGTGTCGTTCATGTCTGGACACTCCTTCTTTATATGTTCTTATATATTGGACTTCGGTGTTTTATCATAACCCACAACTTTTATATTATACCATTTACATGAATTTCAACAGAAAAACTTTTTATCAATTCCTAACATAGTAAATTTTTAAAAAGTAAGTATTCAATGTTTTTTACATCAGTTAATAATTCTAAAAAATTTGTTTGTGAGGTTTAATAAATATTGGACACCCCTCGAGAAATTGCCCAAAATACGCCAATGTGTGTACGTCACTAATTATGTGCAATATGAATTATTGTTATGACAGAACGTAAACATCGGCGAAGAGATCTCCTCTTCCGATCGGTCTAACAACAATATGGTAAAAATAACGAAAATAATATACAACAGATGATGATGATGATGATGATAATAATAATAATTTTAATAAATGAATACCGTTTCGGCACACACGCTGTCCAGGACTGATTTTAAAAATGATTGTAAATTGCTCCGATTTACAGGTAGTCGATTTTAGGGTTAGATTTATAACATGTAAATTCTACCGATACTTTTTTTTTTACCTTAAAAAGAAATGTAAATTCCACCGGTACGTATTTTTAACTTGAAAACACGTAAATTCCACCGATAATAAAATTCATAGATTACAATTAATATCTATAGATATTCAATTATTAACTTACATTAAATTAAACAGCATTAATGAACCTAATAACCTTAGTAATTCACAATCAAAATCACGCCGAAAATATTTAAATACCATAATTTTTGCATTCAAAGAAAACAATATTACCATCATGCAATTTTTCAAAGTTGCATTTAAACACTACCCATCTAAATTTTAAATTTTCTATAAGTAATTATTTTTCTATTATTAACTATTATAAATTAGCTGTACATTATTGAAAATTAAAAATCGTTTTACATATATTTTTATTATTTTAATTATAATTATTTTTCTACTAACTAGTGATCATTCTTGATTATTGTGTATTTTATTTTAAATTTGTGTAAAAAAATATATAAGTATCTAAATATATTATGTATAAATAAGAAATCTGTACATAAGATATACTACCCACATTACGTTAATCATTATTAATAATTATATATTTTTATATTTATTTTTTTAGATTCTGAACGGAGTGAAGAATGTATTGATTTTACAATGATGTGTGTTTTTTTTTTTTTTTTTTTTTTTTTTTTTTTTTTTTGTGTCTGTCGACACGTTTTGGAGCAGTAAAAATGCTTCGATTGCCTTATGTAGCAACTTTTCTGAAAGGAAAGTGAATCTATTTGGTACTTTGGGGGGTCAAAAGTTAAAAATTTCCAATATTTTTTAAATGCGACGGGAAAAACCATAAAAAAATTTGGGAAAAACGGGAGTTTTTACGCAAAACCAGTTTTTGACATAATCAAATTTTTTATTTTGCTATAACTCAAAAACTAATCGATGTAAATACTTGAAATTTTCACCAAATGTTTAGATAAGTGTTCTCTATACACCATTAAATTTTCAAAGTATTTTGACTTTTATTAAGCTATTTATAGACAATTGAAATTTTCAATATTTTTAAGTATTTTTTTTTTAAATAACGATAAAAATTTTTTGGCTGCCTAGAAAATCTTGAAAATTTAATACAAGGTTTCTTATAAGTTGTTCCTTAACTGATAAAAAAAAATCTAAAATCGTAAGTCACAATTTTTTTTTATAAGTGCTCAAAGTTACAATTTATACGAAATATGTACAAATCACGATAATTTGCAAGTTTTTTTGTAGTTAAAAATTCATAAAATTTTTTCTGTTCATACTTAAGGTTCAAAATTTTAACACGAGGTTATGTATAAGCTAATCTTCAAAAATCTTTAAAAAAATTTCTACCGGAATTAGAGGAAAAAATTTTATGACTGTTTGAAATTTAAATATTTACGAAATTGCATAAAATAGCGATTTATTCTCAAACGATTTTAAATATTTTTTATAATTCAAAAAGTATAAGTCGCAGATTTTTGAAATTTCTACCAGCTGTTAAGATTGGTATTTCCTTTATGTCATATTTTTTTCAAAATATTATATTGATTTTTAAGCCACTTATAGTCATTTAAAATATTCGATTTTTTTACATTTTTTTTTTATAATCGGTGATAAAAAAAATTTGGCTCGTACAAAATACTTGAAAATTTAATAGAAGATTCCACAGAAGTAGTTCTTAAAGTCATTCAAAAATTATTAAAATCCATAGGCACAATTTTTTTTTATAAGCGTTTGAACAGCGAATATTGACAAAAAATTACAGGTAAAATATAATATACTGTATAATATTCTAGACTGACAAAGATATCGGTTTTTTTTAAAATGCTCTAACTCAAAAATGAAAAATCGCAACAACTTGAAATTTTCACCAAATCTTTATATTGACGTTCTCTATACATGGTTAAGATTTCAAAGTATTTTGACATATTTTGACTTATTTATAGACAATTTATATTTTCGATTTTTGTTAAATTTTTGTTTTTAAACATCTATAAAATTTAATTGGTTGAGCGAAAACTCTTGAAAATTTTATACTAGGTTTATAATAAGTTAAACTTATCGTAACTAAAACATATCGGTGATCGGTCAACTCAATTTTTTTTTATAAGCCCTTAATTCTCAAATTTGTATAAAATGTGTAAAAATCACGATAATTTGCATGTTATTTTGTAGATAAAAATTCATAAAATTTTTTTTGTTCATACTTAAGGTTCAAAATTTTAACACTAGGTTATCTATGAGCTACTCTTCAAAAATCTTTAAAAAAATTTCTACCGGACTAAGAGGAAAAAATTGTACGACTGTTTGAAATTTAAATATTTAAGAAATTGCATAAAATAGCGATTTATTCTCAGACGATTTTAAATATTTGTTATAATTCAAAAAGTATAAGTCGCAGATTTTTGAAATTTCTACCAGCTGTTAAGATTGGTATTTCTTTTATGCAATATTTTTTTCAAAATATTATATTGATTTTTAAGCCACTTATAGTCATTTAAAATATTCGATTTTTTACATTTTATTTTTATAATCGGTGATAAAAAAAATTTGGCTTCTACAAAATACTTGAAAATTTAATCGAAGATTCCACAGAAGTAGTTCTTAATGTCATTCAAATTTATTAAAATCCATAGGCACAATTTTTTTTTATAAGCGTTTGAACATCGAATATTGACATAAAATTACATGTAAAATATAATATAATGTAGAATGTTCTAGACTGACAAATGATATCGGTTTTTTTAAAATGCCCTAACTCAAAAACGAAAAACCGCAACAACTTGAAATTATCATTAAATCTTTATATTGACGTTTTCTATACATGGTTAAAATTTCAAAGTATTTTGACATATTTTGACTTATTTATAGACAATTTAAATTTTCGGTTTTTCTAAATTTTTCGTTTAAAAATAAAATATACTTATATAATATTTATAAATAACATTGTATTATATTCTAGACTAACATATGAACTCCGTTCAGAATCGTTATTCGTATACAATGATATCTATCATTGCATTCAAATTTAACAAATCCATTATAATAATGACCTATCCTATAAGCGAGGTGCACTCCACCCCTAACTGTACAGCAGAGCGAGGCCCATCCGGTTCTTTTTTTTATATTTATTACGTCGTAACTAACTAGTGATCATTATTAATTATTATATGATTTCTTTTTGAATTATTGTATCTAAATACACTAATTATACCATAATAAATCTGTACCCACATAAATTATGTAATCTTAGTTAATGATATTGGATTTGGATTACAATTTACCTACATAATATTACTTTAATTTCAGGTAAAAAAAACTTAACTGTGGAATTTACATGCGCCCGATTTTAATATTGGCTGCGTAGGCAGCAGCTGCGGCACGTCGACAATGGTGACGAATAGATGTAGTGGCGGCGGCGGCGGCGGCAACGACGACTACAATGACGACCGGTTTACGATCGTATGTAAAAATACGCAACGTAGCGGCGGCGACGATGAACACGGTATCGCACGATTTCATATATAAATACGTAGTAGACCCTCGGTAATTCGGCAGTATTTTATTTTAACATTTTGTCATAAAACCATAGACGCAAATAGTGTTTGAAATTTTGGGGGCTGAAGCCGTACCTGTTCAGGATACTGAATACTCTTATGATGCTTTTAAATTATTACAAAACCACTAAAAAAATTTACCTTGCTGCAGCAACGTGAAATACAAATAAACATAAACATATATAGGTATATAAATATATATATATATATATATATATATATATATATATATATATATTATATACCATCTAAATTAAAATTCACATAATCATCTAATATTATATTAACACATTTGTATTTTTTTGACATCAATTTTAGATTCTGAACGGATTGATGGAATCTATTGGTTTTACAATGATGTGTGTTTTTTTTTTATTTTATTTTTTTTTTGTGTCTGACGACACCTTTTTTGGCAGTAAAAATGCTTCAATTTGCTTATGTAGCAACTTTTCTGAAAGGAAAGTGAATCTAGTTGGTACTTTGAGGGGGTCAAAAGTAAAAAATTTTCAATATTTTTTAAATGCGACGAGAAAAACCCTAAAAAAAATAAGGGAAAAACGGGAGTTTTTACGCAAAACCAGTTTTCGACAAAATCAAATTTTTTATTTTGCTATAACTCAAAAACTAATCGATGTAAATACTTGAAATTTTGACTAAATGTTTAGATTAGCATTCTATATATACCGTTAAATTTTCAAAGTATTTTGACTTTTATTGAGCTATTTATAGACAATTGAAATTTTCAATTTTTTTAATTTTTTTTTTTTAAATTAACGATAAAATTTTTTTGGCCGGACAGAAAATCTTGAAAATTTAATACAAGGTTTCTTATAAGTTGTTCCTTAACTGATAAAATCTAAAATCTAAAATCTAAAATCGTAAGTCACAATTATTTTTTATAAGTGCTCAAAGTTCCAATTTATACGAAATATGTAAAAATTGCGAAATTTGTAAGTTATTTTGTAGATAAAAATTCATAACATTTTTTCTGTTCATACTTAAGGTTCAAAATCTTAACACTAGATTTTCTGTAAGGTACTCTTCAAAAATCTTTAAAAAAATTTATAACGTACTTAGAGGAAAAAATTTTATGACTGTTTGAAATTTAAATATTTACGAAATTGCATAAAATAACGATTTATTCTCAAACGATTTTTAATATTTGTTATAATTCAAAAAGTATAAGTCGCAGATTTTTGAAATTTCTACCAGCTATTAAGATTGGTATTTCCTTTATGTCATATTTTTTTCAAAATATAATATTGATTTTTAAGCCACTTATAGGCATTTAAAATATTCGATTTTTTTACGTTTTATTTTTATAATCGGTGATAAAAAAAATTTGGCTCATACAAAATACTTGAAACTTTAATAAAAAATTCCACAGAAGTAGTTCTTATTGTCATTCGAAAATTATTAAAATCAATAGGCACAATTTTTTTTATAAGCGTTTGAACAGCGAATATTGACATAAAATTACATGTAAAATATAATATAATGTATAATATTCTAGACTGACAAACTATGTCGCTGTATGCAACTGCCAACCCATCCTAATCGAAAAATATATTTATCATTTCAAAATAAAATATACTTATTACAATATTTATAAATAACATTGTATTATATTCTAGACAAACATATCATCTCCATTCAGAATCGTTTTTCGTATACAATGATACCTATCATTGAATTCAAATTTAACAAATCCATTATAATGACCTGTCCTATGAAGATTCGCACTCCACCCCCAAGTGTACAGCAGAGCGAGGCCCATCCGGTTCTTTTTTTTATTATTCTTATACTAAGCCTCATTACAATAATTTAATTCTTCTTTCGGTTTTACTAAAAGTATTTAGTTTCTTATCAGACATCAGTGCTGCAGATTTCCCACCAACTATTCTTCAGAAAAAATGAATACCATTTTTCCCGAGCACTTCTTTTTATTATTTTATTTGAGTAATCACGACTGGTCATGTCCCAAATCGAGAGCCTTTTTTCGATTTCATCGATGAAAAATTCATTGTTGAATTCTTCTATTGTTGATGAAAAAAGTACGTAAGTCCTTGAAATACACATTGCAACTGAACACGTCAATGCAAACCTGTACAATGTTCAAACCCGCGTCAACTTGCGCTGACGCGCGTTGACAGGTTTTTTGCGTTATCGCAGCGTTGAACGCGCGTCGCCATCCTACGCGCGTGACCATGTGTACAGTTAATAGCAATTGATAATAATTGTAAACGAGCGTTTGGCTAACGCGCGCTTAACGCTCTCCATGTGAACCTAGCCATATAGTTCGTGGTATAGGCAATACAAATATGTCAAAAATAGTGTTTATTTTAGTATCTATTCTCATTTATCATTGATGTGTTTACCATTGCTTCTTCAGGAGAATAGCTTATCGATATTTGGTGATTGTTGTTGTTCTAAAAATAAAATATTTGTTCCAATAAAACATGGAAATAATCAAATAACACGACATTATGAAATATGATACTGTTATATATATATATATATATATTATATGTTATATATAATAGTACCCACTGACCTCTACACTACTAAAGTCAAAAATACTATCCGCAGTCCCGTGAATATTACCACTCAATTCGATGAATCGTTCATTATTGACTATTTATATTACAATATACATGGCGGAGCAATAATGCAATCTGAGAAACATAATAAATATTTTAGTCACCAAAATTTAATAAGTAGGTGCTTAAGTTATACAGTATAACGTGTATACACCTCCTATTGACCTATTTATGGAAATGAACTGTGACTTTGTTTTACAATATATTTTGGCATTTTGTTAATACAAAAAACACGTCTATATAATTGATGTTCACAAATTTAATGAAGTGGTATTAATGTTTAAATAATTAAGTTGGTAAAACTAGTTTCAAAATTAAATAAATTAAATAATTGTTATTATTTAATGGCGCAATAGTGCTAACTGTCAAGTTATAGCTCTTCTGCACTAAGAACCAACATTGTTTCAATTTTTGAATTGCGTTGAATGTTGATATGGACAAGTTCCTCGTAAAATACGATGCAAGTACTCGTAAACGTCCTATTCAAGAAGGAGATGAAGACCCAGATGATCCCGGTTTCAATCCTAAACCTCCAGTAGCAGAAACACAGCTTTCATTATCAGAAGACTTAACAAAATCGTATTTGTTCAATGGGCAATTTTTTACAATTATACAATGCGATGGAGATGTAACTAAATTAGTAGCTAAATGCAAAAATTGTTCCAAAGTCATCCATGGACAAAAAAGGTCAACGGAAAACTTTCTAAGTCACATCAAAGTAATAATAATACACTAAAATAATTTAAATTTAATATGAATTGTATTGATGTTAATGATTTACTGATTATTATTCAATAATAGCATAAACATAGCGCATTATTACCAAAGGTACAAGAGGCTCGTAACTACTCGAAGCGCATTAAAATACAAGTATTTAGTCGACAACCAAAAAATTTGCAAAACATCAGGTACTTATATAAATTATTATAATTTTCTGATCTGAGTTATGTATTTGATATCATTCATTCTAAATTTTAAATATGTATTATAAATTTAGTAATATAATTAAAGGCACCAGTTGAATAACTGATATAAATTTATTCATATGTAAGTATGTTTCTTTATTTCATGAATTGTACCTACCCCCATAAATATTTATTTCTTGTATCTATTGAACAATAGAATATTTTTTTAATATTTCGTCAAAATTAACAAATTATAGACCTATTAAGTGACTGCAATTGATTGAAGGTACTAAAGCATTCAATTGTATTAATTTCTAATAAACCATTATTTGTGTACAATTTAAAAAATATAAGTAAATAAATAATTAATTAATAATTAATATATATTATATTTATTATTAATAATAATTAAAATTAATAAATAATAAATTCTAATAAGTATAAGAAGTATTTAAAATTTAATTTTTTTCATTCTGCTTAATCTGTTTTATTATTATATTCAATTTTAGTTGTTTAAAAATATGAGGTAAGTTCTTAATGTTTTTATTTAAATTTTAATCAATGTAAATTCTGAGGTAAGTTCTATGCAATTCAAAATGTATTTATCTAATGTTCTGCAGATGTCTACTTATATAGTATTTTCAATCAAAGATAAGATAAGAATTATTTATTTGGTTAATTTTAATTATTATTCAATCTTTTTAAAAAAAATAATTTCTTTATTAGTACTTCTTGACTTGTATGAATATACTTTATTTTAAATAAAGCAAAAAAAAAAAAAATCAATATAGGCTAATAATATTCAAAAATATAGTAATAGAAATCATAATAAAGGAAAAGATACATTATGAAATTTAATAAAAATTATCTGGTACCTACAAATAATTTGAACAGCCTAAATGCCAACATTTTCTGAATTTTATATGTAGGTATTCCATATGATCCTTTCAACTGGTCAAATTACATCTACATTATTCATGTTATTGTTACCAATTAGGACTAGGAATCGTAGTAGTACTTCCTTCTACTCTTTTGTAGTATCACATGATATATGTTATTTAGATATATATTATTAAACGATGTTATTAGGAAATATTATATGACTTTATAATAATCAGAATTATATAGAATTATAATAGTGTATAAGGAAAACCTTGGATAAGGATAAGGAGAACTACGCATTACACAATTAATCTAATAATCAGAATTGTATTGATAAAATATAGAATTATAATATGTAGTATATAAGGAGAACCGATATGTTACTCGGGGCTCACTTTTTGTTATTGTTAAAGACTTAGGGAATCCGTATGTGGAGGACCGAAGCTTAAAACTTTATTTGTATTAAAAATTATTAAATATTATATTGTAAATCGTTTTGTGTTATTTTATTTTAATTACTTATTAGTTGCCTGTTTAACGGGCACACTACACTTTTATTCTCTTTCTATTGCATGGATACTATTATATATTAATACTACATTTGATAATGTTTAAATGTTCACTATATTGTTTAGTTGCAGTTTTTCTAACCATATATTCGATTTGTAACTACAATCGCGTCGCGTGCGATTAACTGCGGTTAAACACAATTTTATTTTCATTTCGTACACGAAAATTTTGTTTTTAATAATTAAAATTGGCTGTATGTCATAAGCGCCAAAGGTACAAAAATGACCTATCATTTGCGCCAAGATCTGTAAGATATAAGCGCCAATCTAATATTGTATACCTGCTATACCCAACATATGACATAAGCGCTAAAGGTGCAAAAATTACATATTGTATGCGCCAAAATTAATATTTTATAGTATAAAGTAGGTAGTTATTTAAAAATGTCTATATCTTATAAAAATTATATTATATTAATATTATTATGTTGATAGTATATTATAATATAGGTAGGTACATGCACATCAATATTTAATATATTTAATAAATTGGTTGATTTTTTAATCCCACTTTTTTCACATATTCCATACGATTTATTTCAACATCCTGGTATTTCTTCCATTGTACAATTATTTTATCGTGAGATATCCTTAATTTATGGTTAGGAGGAGAGTTCATAAATAAATATGTTTCGCATTGTAATTTTAATAATACATCAATTACTATATGAACGGAACAACGAGCAACATAAAATTGGTCTTTTAAATGTCAATAATATGATTCAGCTGCATTTGTAGTTCGTATAACTTCATTATCCGGAATTTCAGCCCAAATTTCAGATGGAAGTATACTAGAATCAATGTATGTTTCTAAAATGTAATCACTAAATTTGGAAATCGATTGATCTTCAGGTGCGATGGACATTAAATCTGCAAAAGCTTCCGGTGCACGGAAGAAAAGCCAAACCAAAAAAATACTTCAATCAAATCCCTACTTCAGAGTACTTCGTGTATTCATTTCGAAAACTCAAGCTTTGAATTTTCCGAAACCACGATTTCCCTAAATTAAATTTACAATATTTTATTTCTGAGTTTGGAAAAACTGCTAAAAATCCATCATGTGCTGCTTTTTAAAAATCAACTAAGATTGTTTTTGGAGAAAATTCTAAATTATAGTTTACACACAATTTTTGTATATATTTCCACATAGATTCGTAGCAATTTGATGTTTTACTTGGTAATAATCAGTAAATTAAATGTAAATATCTTCCACAGCTATAAGCATGTATCGCATATAGCTGATAAATAAATTTCGAACACACGTAAAATGTACCATCGGCAACTAAAAGTGAACTATTGTGGCACATGTATTGAATATTAGATTTAGTGGTCAGATAAATGATTTTGCTTTCTGTATCTACGTGACAAAACGTTTCGTTCCTATTAGTTAAAATATTCCGGTTATTAACTTGATTAATAGCTTCTTCTAATGATTGAGGCGTTGTCGGCAATAATTTACGTCTTTGTCTGTACATTGAAACTCGAATATTTCCATTATCATCTGATACCATTTCAGTATTTTCAGCAGCACACAACTCGTGACGCATTATTTTCGATGGTCGGTCGGTAATATTTTCAGTTGCTTTTATCTTACGATTATTGTGCAAAATCTGACACTGAGCATCATGATCGTTCACTATATCGTGTAAATGTTCACCATTAACATGAACAATCGCAGTCATAGGTTTATCCATCTCTATTCTAGCAGATAATTTGTTTTTGGTACACCTCAATAATACATTACCACTGACCATTTCTCTTAAAAATCTATATTTTTGCTCTTTAAATAAAATACACTCAACACCTTTGTTCGTAACAGTTTTTATAAAATCCATTTTAACGAATGACGCTTACATGAATGCTTACGAAATAGATACTAACAATATGTTATAACACAAACTGCTCACACACTGCCTATTTGACAATCTATAATAATCAGATAATACATTTGTCGATTAAGATTAAGCGTTTGGAGTTTTTGAGCGTTATAGTTTAATTTAATAATTTAATATCTGTTATTTAATTTCTATTAACCGTGACTCACAGGTACCTAGGATTTTGGCGCTTTTGTACGATACGACTTCTTTTTCTTATCTTATTTTGGCGCTTATGTCATCTGCCGATTAAAAATTATATTATACCTGTAGGTATGTATTAGGTAATTATAGTTGATGAATTTTTTGTTAACATATTAAAAGAACTTTCATTAAATATAAACATAATTCAACTATTCAAAGGTAGATAATTATTATAAATATAATTAAACATTTTAATAATAAATAATGTAAATATAATCTACCTACATAATATTATTAAGTGAAATAATTTTCAACATGGTTTATTTACAGATGAAGAAATTGATCGTTCTGCATTTGTATGTTTAATTGAGTTTATGTAAACCTCTGAGACATATTTTATTCCATATAAAATAGAAGGAAACAAAAGAATACCTAATAGAGGAAAACTTTGGGATAAATATTGCAATCTAAGAAAAATAATTAGAGAAATTTAAAAAAAAAAAATAAATCTTCTTAAACAATAACTGATAGTTCAGGTTCAAATCACTCCATTAACTATGAAGATACGTACTTAATTTATTTTATAATTATTATTGTTCTGATTCTATTTTTAAAAATTATTTTCTTTTACAAACACTAGAAATTGAAGATGACATTCTTTGGTTGAAGAATAATGTGGCTCCTTGGAAAATACTTTTAGAAAAATGGGATAAGACTTTTCGACTACAATACAATAGTTGCGTTAAATATACTGAAGGGAAAACATGTATTTTAAACATTATCCAGAGCTAAAAGCTTCAACAACATTTGTTTTAGTTAAATTAAATCTTTAATTGATAAAATTAAAACTTTAAATTTGTCTATTAACCTTTTAGCATATTAAAATAATTAGTCAAAGGTTATTCTTGATTTAATTTTAGATTAAGAATGATTTTAATAAATTATTCCCTGAGAAAAAGTTTATTTTCTTTGTAAAATATGAATATTTTAAGAAACAACTTATTAAATATACAGAAAAATGTATAGCTAAATTTAAATGAAAATATTCAGTTTTAATTAATGAGTTACAAACTCCTAGTTCTTTAGGCGAGTTAAAATATAATATGAAATAATAATTTAATAGTAAAAAGTTCAGTTTTTTAATATTGTATGATTCATTTCATAACTTTTGTGTTATTCCTCTTATATTTCTATCGATTATAAGAATTTTTTTTTTTCAATTTTTAGGGTATGAAAAAATTTCTGTTATAAAATTATTAACGGAACTGTTTTCTCCAATTAATATAAAACGTGAAATTGGATAAAACTCTAAAACTCAATGGCGTCCATCTAAAATTGAAATGGGACAAGCTTTCATTTACTTTACTAATGTAAGAAAAATTATGAGTTACTTCATTCATTTTTTACCTAACATTATTATAATTAAATTGCTTAGTTTTTTTTTAGAATTTCATACAATTGAAAAAAGTTGATAAAGAAAAGAAAGAAAAAACATTACGGAATAGACATAGTGATCAACCACATATGATATTTTTAAATGGAAACAATGATAGGGAAGTATCTTCATACTATGTAGTAATAAACAGTAATTATATAAAATTAGAAAGTCCCCACAAAGCTATCGATATATGTTTCAAATGTTTTTAGATTCTGAACAGAGTGATGGAATCTATTGGTTTTACAATGATGTGTGTTTTTTTTTTATTTTTATTTATTTATTTTTTTATTTATTTTTTTTTTTGTGTCTGACGACACCTTTTTTGGCAGTAAAAATGCTTCGATTTGCTTAAACAGCAACTTTTCTGAAATGAAAGTGAATGTAGATGGTGCTTTGGCAAGTCAAAAATCCAACTTGTGTAACCAAGTGGTGGGTATAAGGGATGGGACGCATCAATGCTAAGGCGCACGTATAGGCAAACAAATGATCATGACTGCGTGGGTGACTGAATCCGTAATAATTTCTAGGCGCTCTGATGTCAAACATTTTTATGGATTATTGAATTTCATGTTTACCTAATTGTTTTTCGAAAACGTTGATAAAATAATTGTCTTTCGAGAAAAATTCTTGAAAATCAAAAACAGTTTTCCGCATACTCGTATGTTTATACAATTGATAAAAGAAAAAAAATTGAGCTTAAAATAAAGTATAAAGTAAAATGCACAAGTGTTCTAATTATACATTTATATAAAAATGTAAAAATCAAGACATCTGCTATGATATCGTAGTCAATATTTTATTAATTTTTATATTTTTTCATTTATTTTATATAAAAAAGAAATTTACAATTTGTAAATAAAATAAAAACAAGTCGTCACGGGTCACCCGGCACATGTGAAACATCAAAAATTTTCTTTTGAAATAATGTTGAAAATTGATAGTGAATGAGGTGATTATGAAATAACTTCTAAATAATTGTCATATTTTGTTTTTTATTTGCATATAAAGTACTTGAAAGATGTACAAAGATATACAAAAATATACAAATGTAATAATGCAACAACTCTATTCAATATTATCTTTTTTTTTTTTTTTTTTTTTTTTATTTGACATCATACAATCTGTAAATATTTTTTTACAATAAGCATGTTGGCTAAAATATGGGTGATATAATTGGTTTGATTAAAGGAGTTACCCAGCAGTAATACTTATGGCTTGATTTTTTTTTTTTTTTTTTTTTTAATTTTGGGTAAGTCACGACACCAGTTTCTCTTTAACCTTCTCGGGGATTTCCTGGGATGTCATTGGAATTGAGGTTAATCTCTCTTCCATATCATAGGCAAACACTCCAAACTTACCCTAAAAAACAAACTACTTATATATAAAACTCTCTTAAAACCAATTTGGTCCTACGGGATTCAACTATGGGGCGCTGCAAAAAAATCGAATATCCAAAAAATACAATCTTTCCAATCTATTTCATTAAGAATTATTACAAAAGCTCCCTTCTACGTTACAAATCATACCCTACATACGGACTTGAATATACCTACAATCACCGAAGTAGCTACTTCTTCCTATAAAATATTTCGTGCATGCCTAGCAAATCATCCAAATCCCTTAATACTTGCCCTCAATATTATCTGATGATTTGTCAGTTATTTCTATGATAGTAGCAATTGATACTTGTATCGGTACAATTGATGGTATTCAATGTAACAATTGGACGATGATAATTGAAATATGTAACAGAAGTAAGTAGCATAGCGTTTTAAAAGTATCTTGTGAATACTCCATCTATAGTAAGTTCATATCTGGTTGTTGCTTCTCTTGGATCGTTATTAATATGCAAACTAAATTATTCTTGAAGGAATGTCTTGGCAATGAATTGTCTCTAACGAATTATCCATTGAAATCTCCTACTAAAATTAATAGTAATTTTATAAATTTCTTTCAAAAGCATCGGCCCTTCACAGTGGCGGCGCCAGAATTTTAATATCGGGTGGGCCAGGCTGGGGCCCAAATTTTTTAGGGAGAGCCAAATTGTTGACTTGATATATATATATATATAAACAATAGTGATGACAGGCAATTACACAGAGGGGGATGGGAGGGTCAACTTCCAATTTTTCATTTTTTTTTACACTTCATTGTGTAAACTTACTAAAACAATGATTTGTAAACATGTATTAATAGTATTTACTTCCTAACAAAATATATATTCATAAAAATACTTTTTAGTTTTTATACTCCCTAACCCAAAATTATATTCAATACCAATTACACCATCAGGCATCAATTGTAGTACAATTGAGTTTCTATAACTATAAAAACATAACTACAAATATTTTAAACTGACAATAAACATTATATTATATTGTAATACCAATTCAAATAAACAAATCAATAAACATATTTTAATATATAAAAAAAAAACAATATAAATATAATATTTTAAGATAAAATAAAAAATAACTGTGTTTAAAGTTTAAATTGAACAATTAAAAACTTTTAATATTAATTATTTGTTTACTTAATAAAAATTAGTTGGAAATAATAAGAACGATAAGATAATAATATAATATATAAGTACCTATATAACACATGTAGGTAAGTTAAAAAAAAAGCAATAAAATACATAATAATATTATTATGATAATTACATAATAATTGTTCAGTTTTTGTAATATCCTTAGTTTCATCTATCATTATTGCAAAATACATAGATTTGTCTAGTTCAGAAGATATTTTATTTATTATCATACTAGCCATGATATGAATTAATTCTTTCTGTATTGAATGATGAAGATACCTAGCATTTTTTGGCCCATTCATTTTCTTTTTAACAATATTATCAAAAAGAGAAATAACTTTCATCAACTCTAAGAAATTTCCTTGATTTATACTAGATTCATTTTCAAAATGACCACGGAAGGCAATACCCTGAATAGCTAACATTCTTAAAGAAATTATTATTGCTTCCATATATTTTTTATTTTCAATAACAATACTAGCATGATGATTATTTAATTGAGATAACACAGAAGTCTTATTTAATTTGTTTTTTTTAAATTCTATCCATGAAATAGTACAGTTTTTATGTTCATCACTATTATCATGTCTCAAAAAACCCCTACTAGACATTGCATTTTTCTAATTAGTGTAACCTGTTCTTATAAACATACTATCACTATCGTTCTTTTGTTTAAATGAAAAAAACCTACATGGAAAACAATATACAGCATTTTCACTTTGACTATATTCTATCCACTTAAATTGCTCATACCAACAAAATTGAAAACTTCTGGTCCTCTTTGTCCGGCCAGTACCATAGGTGGTCTTAGGAAAGTACTTTAAATTTGGTTGATATGGCTCTTCGTCGATGGTTTGTGAAATATCATAAGGACCAGGAACTGTACGAAGGCTTTGAGGCTTGACTATGTACTCTATTTCTGTTTCACAGTTTGTAAAAATAGATTTATCAATTTCATCAACACTTTCATAGCTTGAACTAAATTAAAAAAAAAAATAATAATTCAAAATTAATTCACAAGTAATCTATTAAACATTAGGTATTAATTAATAATTATTAAAGGTATGATTAATTTACCTGCATAAATCAACACTACTAAAGGTACTAGATGAAGATGAATAATTTGATTTTTCAAGTTCTTGATTAGGTTGTTCATTTGTATTACTAAACAAGTTCAAATTAAATTGTACGTTATAAACTATAGTATAATTTATTTTATTTGAAAAATGTTTAAGGTGAATAGCATTATACAAAATTGAAATTCAATCAATATTTTTATTATTAAGTAAACACATTTTTTTGCATGTAAAATGTAATGTACTAATCAGTGGCGTAGCTACCCCCATCAACGCCCCGAGGCAAAATATATTTTTCGCCCTACCTTTGACGCGGCCATAGTTGTGTGGCCGGTCCAGGGAGAAATATCAAGGAAGTAATGAAAAAATTTGCACAGTACGGGTTTTGAGCCCGCGACTCCACGCGCTGGATTGCCGGGCGCGTAACACTGAGCCACCGCGAATCTATCATTATTCTTGATATTCTCCCCTTTTAGGCCAGAGTGGCAGTATGTATGGTTGAGAGAGAGGACTAGGCACTGAGGCCGTGTCACCTTGTATAAATTATTAGACTCTACGACCTTTGTCATAAAAACATTCCTGTGAGCAAATTTATGTTTTTTTTTTTTTATAAGATCAACCAATCACATTATACATTTTGTTTAAAGTTAAATTAAAATAAATTTACAATTAGGTACACAAAACCAATATTATTTGTACTTTTTCTATATTACATAGTTGTATGAAATGCTTTGCTCGGGTAATTATATAAAACAACAATTGTTTTCTTTTATATTCTACAATGGATATTACATTTACAAAATTTTAAATATTTAAATATTTTAATAATTAATTATTTTAAATTTGTGTCTGGTTTTAAAATAACTTCAACCTTCATCATGGATGAGTTTGATCAACTGTTTATTGCAGCTGTGAGCTGGAACATACATCACAGTCATTTAAACTACTTAGCGATTAGGACTGATTGCTTCACATGCTAATTTATATTGATTACATTTAAACTTTATTTGTCTAAATAATTGACAACCACCAGCGCACCATCACATATCATGGGCACCCTCAAAGAATTACACGCCCCGAGACAACTGCCTCTGTTGCCCCTGCAGTAACTATGCCATGTACTAATGTATAATATCCTATAATTTTTAGCATTTTATATCGCATTTTTTTTTTTTATATTTTATTTGAATTTTTAAGATTTATAGTGTTAAATTCACAGTCTTAGATATAAATAATAACATAATATATTATACCAAAAAATCATTTGGAAAAAAATTGTCAACTTACTTTTTAAATGGCTTTGAAAATTCTGTATTAGTTATATTATGTTCAATCATCATTACAGTCGAATTTTTATTTACATTTGTAGTTTTCTGATTTATTGCTAAAATGTTCATTAGGTATGATTCAATATTAATTATTAATTCTCATAATATTTAATTTAAAAAACTTACCATCAGAAGGAGAATCAAAATTAGATGCATTGTTTACTTCCAATTTTATCTTTTAGGCGCAGAAAAAAAAGATTTTATAGATCTGACCTTTTTTGTTTTAATAGTCTCATTTTCGATATTGCTTTCTGCCATGACGACGAGTAAAAACGTTTAAATAATTAATTAATTAAATATTGATTTAATGAATGTTAATATAAATGTTAATTATAAATAACAATGAATAGGTAATAAAAAGACGTAGCTGTATTGTTTGACTACTTTGTAAAATGGCGAAAAATCGTAGTGGTAAAATACCTTAAACACTAAACAGTTTAGTAACAATCAAGAACAAAATCAACTGTCAGATGACCACAAAACATGGAATAGTATAAACTACATACACGAATATACGATTATACAAAATTAAAAATATACAGTACCTAGTTTATAGATAACAATACCTCGCGCGTTGCCGTCGATAAAACTGTTACTGATTCTTACAACTTACAAGATAATATTATTTCAAAAGTATCTAAAAATAGAATGTTTTCCCTTGTAATTTCTTTATCATAGTTGGTCAATAATCTAAACCCGTAGTTCATGGAATTTTCAACAAAATTAACATTGATTAATATTTAATAATAACTAATAAGTATAACTTTTTATTTTCGTATTCAGCCGCTGGAAAATACACGTTATTTATGAGGCTTGAAAGCATAGTGCATAGTTTTCAACCCATTCAAAATGTTGTTCACGACATCTATTATGACTTAATATTTTCATATTTTAATAAATCATGATTTAGTCATGAGATATTTTTTAGTATTGTAATATGATTAAATTTAATTTTTGAGGTGGGCCACAGGGGGGCCCGAGACTTTTTAAGGTGGGCCCGGGCCCACCCTGGCCCACCCCTGGCGCCGCCACTGGCCCTTCATGACTATATGGAAGTAATCACCGATGTAAAAATGCAATGATATCGTCAATTTTTTGATTGGGTAAATTGAGTGTGAACAGTAAATTTCAAAAAACTTAAACCGTGAAAAACCACCAATCGTCTCAAAACGATCAAAGAAGTCTTCGATTATTTGCTTCCAGTGTCGAAAAGCTAGACATACTTCAAAAGAGTGCATAAAATGTCCGTCGGTAATCTGTTTCCATTTTTCAAAACCGGCATAAAGTCAAATGAATGTCGTAACGGTAGGACGGATAATGCCGGAGTTGTGAACGTAACTGAACGGATCGTATTAAAATTAGTTATGTTACAATGCATTCTACAATCGAGTGTGCACCTCGTGAAGCCTAAACAAAATCGTTAAAACACCGAATAAATTATAGAAAACCATGAAAATCAAAGTTTAAAATAAATGATAAAATTACGATTTTTAAATACAAACATGCTTTTTATAAAGACTATACACCGAGTAGGACCACAGAGGTGTTTCAAATTTCAAATATATTACCAAAAAATCCAACAACGTACAGATTAAAAGATTCATCAAGTAAAATAATTTTAGAATATGCTCTTTATAGAATGCCCTTACGAGCAAGAAATTCAAAAGACCAATACAAAACGTACAGATTAAAGGATTCATCAAATAAAATAATTTTAGAATACTTTTTCGAGCATGAAATTTTAAATATCAATTTTCCAGACACATTTCTCATATAACGTATTATAACAATAAAAAAAAGAATACATATTTTGATAAACGGCTATAATTTGATCCAACTCATAATTCTTATATTACATCGAAAAGTACATCGAAATAATTATTAATATGTTAATATCTGTTTTTAAATTTTCCATATCATTATAGACACGTACAATAAAAAATTATTGGAACCTAAAATATTACTTTTTTATACTTTATATTTTATTATATTATATAATTTTATATCTAACAAAATGAATTTATATTTCTTTTTTTTTTTTTATTAATAAAACGATTTAAAAAAATGGATTTTTAATATTTTTTATTTAAAGTAGAACTTTATATATAAATTTTAATAATGGATTTGCAACGAAAAGTTAAATCTAACGATGTATTTATGTTTACACAAGTCAAATAAAAAACATTCAAAAAATAGTTTCAGAGTAAAAATATCTAATATGAAATTTATAAAGAACAATATTTCGGAGAGGTACTCATCAAGGTTTTGTATTATTTTAAATATATGGTTTAATAATTTAATTTTTAAGGTGGCTGGAGCGTGTCGTGTTTTAAGGAGTAATAATTAGGCATTTCATACACTTTTATATTTTCGCTGTGTCAGTGTGTGAGAAGTAAATGAACATTAGTGTGAGTAACCCATTATCGTGCTACTAATCGTTTATCGGCCCCACATTATGATTCCTGGAACTACAATAATAATTGAGAATAATATAATAGCCTTGCCCAATGTTGATTATTGAAGAGAATATAGACATATTAATATTATATTTAATTTCAAACAGCAGACACCAGACTAATCGAAAATCAAAATAAGAATATTTTTGTACTAGCTGTTGAATAATTACGTATCGGCGGCGGACCAAAACAAATACATCGGGTAATAAATATTAATTATTATTACAATAATATAATATTTATTAGAATTGTGCCATCCGCCATCAATTATGATCCATAACGCCGATCCTTTTAATTGTCCATAGTATTAAAGATGACAAGTATATATCATAAAAAAACCCCTCTCTAGGAGCTACACATTAGTTTTTAACAACAACAGACAAATCAAAATTTAAAATTCGAAATTTCAAACAAAAGTAATGATAACGACGCTAAATATTTTAATAACTGCATAAACCGGATAATATGACAAGTCGCCACGGCCATAATATATATCTTTACATAAATACTAAAATACGTAATCATTTTTTTATTATTATTTAATATTTCGTACTGTCAGTACAATAAGGCTACAACTCAAAAAAATCAAATGTTCAGGAAATCAATATGAAAGTTTAGAATATTATGACAATTTTTTCATCAGACAAAAAAAAAAGTTGACGGTGGATTCATGTTTATAATTTTGTTGTGTTTTTAATCATGTGGTTTTTAGTAAACGAGCCACATTTCGTTTTACGGCCAAATTGTCCTAAGGATTTGAACATATACGTTCAGAGCAATAAAGGTAATCGGATAAAAAGTAATCTTTAAAAAAACGTTGTTAGTTGAGACTTCATATTTTTAATCCAGAAATCATCGTCTTTTTAAATTTTTTCATACATTAACTCTGTATACAAATAACTTATCCTTTTTTTGTTTTCCTTTTACTTAATAAAGGTTTGGTTTTTTCCCATAATGCTTGTCTTTTTTTTTATCCATACTATCCATACGGATAACAATGCAAAAATTTTAAATCAAAATCCAGACAACACTTATTCAAAATACACAATTGCACAACCACGTAATCAATGTGAAATGACTATTGACACTTCGAAAATGCGCGGACTGATGTATACCTAAATTTATTATTTTGTATTATTGTATATTTATTTATGACTTGCAAATACAAATTATATATACTATACGTATATATACGTATTATGTTCGCTGCCAACTTCCGTTCTCATAGCGCCCGCAGTATAATAATTATTTTCTTATCCAACATTTCTTAGTATCTTTGAACGAGTAATTATATATTTACGCACGCGCAGGCGTATGTCAAGAAAACGATTTTATCGAATTTATGCCACGCTAATAAAATGTCAAAAATGTTAAAAAGCTAGACAAAATTGGGAGACTTGGGATTGACGGATTTTAGTTTTGAAAACAGATTTAATTTAGTCCCCGTGTTAACTAGGGAATGACCGAAGGAATTTTCTATACTTTAATCAAACTATACGATATTGACAATTTAAGAAAACAATAATTTATGAATTTTATATATTTAAGTACTCCATTAATTTTTGTAATAATGAAAATTCCTTCGATCAAGCTTTAGTTAAGGTGTTGAAGATTTTCAATTTGTTTTCAAAATTAAAATCCATCAAGCCAAAGTCCCACAGTTTTGTCTAGCTTATGGCCTGTTTTACGTGATTTTTTGCATCGTCTACAGCCCCTTAACGGTCGTACAGGATCTGTACTATAGGCCAGCGGTTCTTAACCTGTGGTCCGCGGCCCCCTGGGGGTCCGCAATACTCATGTCGGGGGTCCGCGGCAGTTTTTACACCTAACATAAGTCAATATGTGACATGAGTGCATTATTACAATATTTTTGGATTATTATTAATTTTTTTCATATAAAATTATAAAATATATCTTATATTGTTAGAGATAAACCTATATTATCTTTATTACATCGATGGTAATGTGGAATTGGATACAATTAAGTATCTAAATCTAATAATTGTATTATTAATATATATATATATATATATATATATATATATATATATATATATATATATATATATTATATAATATAATAATATATTTATAATAAAATATTTATTATAATTTTGGTTATGATAAAATGAGATGTTTTGTAAAAAAAAAAAAAAGGTATTCGACGAAAAATTGGTAGGGGGTCCGCGACTTCTAAAAATCTTTCATCGGGGGTCCGTGTTCTACAAAAGGTTAAAAACCGCTGCTATAGGCAAACATTACGACCAAACGTGCAAAAGGTGCCGTATTAGTTGCTTCTGTTTGGCGAACAGGAGTCGAGCTATAATTTAATTATAATTCGATTAACTAAACTAGTTATTGATCTTCATCCACTTATCACATGACTTATGGTGACCGGTGTCAGTAACTGCAGTTATTGCATTTGTATCAGCTAAAATTATCCGTTATACGTGCACTAGTATGAACAATAAATATTTATACACAATTAATATCACATCGATTTAATTGATTTTTTTCCTTTCCACGTTTAATGCGTTTCCTGTCCTAATTAAAACTAAATATTCAAGAACTATATTATCAATATTAATAACTAGGCAACAGATTTGAATTAAAATTGCATTTTTTTTCTGAATGTCCGAAAACATTGCTTTTCAAGCACAAAGTTCATTTCATAAATCAAGGAATTAAAAAATGTAACTTGTATTTTACATTTTTTTTGCATTTTAAAAACTTTACTATATTTTTAGAGCATTTTTTGACATTTTTAGTGCAATTTTATGTTTTTAAATTATTTTTATATAGGAATGGATACAACTCAATAAAGATGTAGTTAACATTCATTCTATATAAATAAAAATAAATATTTATTATAATTTTACCGATCAGATAAACCCTGACTCCAGACGAAATTATTGTTGACACGTGTAGATATTAAGGTGTATACGTACATACAAGTTACAACATACTACATGCAACTAGGAGTAGATAAGATAAGCTATTTATTTAAATCCTAATTTTGTATTGCACTGTTGAGTCGAGTTATTGCTTCATCGCTTAGTATCGCGTATAGCCTCGTAGTTAATGTTTTCAAGTGATTATTTAAAAGATTTATTTAAAAAAAGTTTATCAAATAAATTTTTTAAAATTATTTGTTTTTTATAAGTTTTAAGTTCAAAATTGTGTTGTTATTGAATTTAAAAACATTTAACATTTACATTTTTTTTGTTTCTTAGAGCATTTTTTTAGTGCATTTTTTGATATTAAAGCATTTTTTTTAGACATTAAGTCATATTTTTTTTGTTGACATTTTATTTATTTTTTTTGCTATTAGTGTCCGTTCCCTATTAATAACTAATAGTTGTACGATTGTTGAAACTGCGATACTTGAAATATATTTTTCTAAATTATCGTACAGGAGCCGTGCTAGTATTATAGTCAAACATAATAATGGTGCCGTATAAGTTGCTTCCGTTTTACGAACAGGAGTCCGTATTGTAATTCGATTTACATCATTTTATTTTAGTTATGCACATGTCAGAAATCTAATAGTGAACACTGGACAACCAGACGAATAAGTAATTGCAGGCTCTCATTCGTATCACCTGAAGCTACCCAATAAATGATTGTCGTTTTTGGAAATCACAACATTTTTGATTTAATATACTTGATCTCTGTATTTTTACTAAAATAATTCAGGCGTAAAATTTCAAACCAACAGTGCTTGTGTAGATGTATCGTGTACAAGATAAACCACAAGAGTAGGGGAAAAGCATATTTATATATAGATATATATACACATGGTGTAGTTGTTAAAAGGTAAAAATAAAATATTTTATGGACATTTATTTGGACAATAATATATCATTTTTTCGTTCACATTTCAGTTTTGTTTATTGTTTATTTATAGTTTAAACTTTATAGTTGTAATTTTCGTCGGGAGTATAACATTATGAAACTATAATTATTCCTCCCTCCCCCAAAAAAAATAAATTATTAATATTCACTTTACCTCCGATGAGTGCATTCAAGTGTATGTGGTTTGATTGTGGTAAGCCACAAC
Source organism: Sipha maydis (assembly GCA_034509805.1). NCBI lineage: Eukaryota > Metazoa > Arthropoda > Insecta > Hemiptera > Aphididae > Sipha > Sipha maydis. The sequence goes on along the minus strand of JASXSY010001876.1, from coordinate 89,483 downwards.
TTTCTAGAGTATACTCTCTCGTATATTGTCTATACCAAAAAAAACGAGTTTAAGCGCAATAAACATAATATTTATGCATAAGTGCGTTTTGTTACACTACTATAATCATTATAGTTGTTAGAGATATTATATTAACCAATAACATTGAAACTAATAACAATAATAATAATAACAATAATAGTAATAATAACAATAATAATAATAATAATAATAATAATAATAAAAATAATAATTATAATAATTGTTCACGAAAATAAGCGCAACAAATAAAATTGATTACGATAGTTGCCAAAAGTCGGTAATGAGGCCGGTGACGGTGTGTGAAGCTCCAATCTACTCCCACTCATCTTCTTCCGTTTATGTTTGTGCACATACCATATTTGCGTGAATTATATAACTCTTATGATTAATGTTTTTTCTATTCTTAATATTATTGTTCGGTTTTTTTTTTTTTCTATCGTTCACTATTGTAGCAACACAAGTTTTTTCTCTTTAACTTAACTCCCATCCTTCCCGATAAGTAATCTCTTTTTCCTCGTTTCCCTTTTGTAACCAAACTCAAGTTCCTTTCTTCCGTGTCGTGGCCGCCACCCAGCAAGATTGGTGGTTAAGTTGCCTATCAAGAAAATAGAACGGCGTTCGGAGTCTACTTCCTACAAAGTTGGTCGCAAGATTATTACCATTTTTATTATCGTGTCATCAAGTGACTGATTCCTCGACTCATCGACAATAACAGTAATAATAATTTATTTGTCCATATATAGTTTTATGTTTTTAAAATAACAATAAAATATAATCAATGTAATTAAATATTATAATTATATTTAAATATTTATAGTTTTACAGTATTTTAGCCCAATATACCCTTGAAATAATACCTCGATCAGTGAAATTGAAATCTAATCAATTATTTTATTGATTCAGTTTTTATTTAACAGTCGTAAATGTATTTAAAATAAATAAAAAGGCAGATGGGTGGAGAAAAAGATATAGAGACAAATGGATTTATAATAATAAATTAAAATTATAATTAAAACAGATAAATAAAATACTACTATTACACTTTTTTTGTTGGATTTGATTTCAGAGTTCAACCATATTGATTGTACTTCTCTCTTGGCTTTAATTGTAGCCTCAGAAGAACATTTAATAATTTTTAATTTTAATTTCATTTTTTATTATTTTATTAAAATAGTAATAACATAATAATTAATATTTTATTTTATGATAAGAATTTAGATTGTAGCAAAATTAAATATAATATTATATTTATTTTTGTCCTATATAATACTATAATTTACAGAATTATACTGTATAGAATTATAATATTAAATTTTATCGTACTGTGTATTCGATGATAATTAATTAAATTTAATTAACAAACACGTGTTTATTAATCATATTGTAATCAAATACTTATACTTTGTATAAGATATACAGTTTATAATGTTAAGAGGGAATGTTTTTTAGAAATTCTTAATTCTACATTAGTGAAGTGTTCACTGGATATGAATGTTTCAATTGTAGAAATAATTAAATTATATTTTTTACCGAATAATAGACGTACCTTACATTTTGAAATCAGACAATGATGAACACTTTTGATCTTTATTAGTTAACGGATATTTCTGTTAAAAATTAAGATAATAATTTGCAATGCATATTTAGTAATAAAAAATAAATAAAAACATATATTTTTGTGATATATTTGCATGCGTCTAATAACTATCTGAATTATTTTTAGGTGCGTACAAAATGCTTAGATTGGCAATGATATAGTATAATGTTCAGAATGTTCTTATAACACAATAATATTCGTACGTACCTATATAATACACGCAAGTACCAATCGGTTATATACGATTGCGTACGATTTTCCCTTTTAGTAAAACGATTGCATACGTTTTTAGGATTGCGTATGATTTCTCTACCTAGGCCTTAAAAACATGTAAAGCAAGGGTCAGTGCCGAACTTCCGCCTAGGCAGCTGCTTAGGGGCCCTTACCTTCCCGGGGTCCGGACCCTCGGCCGAGTACAATTAAAAAAAAACAAAAATGTTACACAAAATGGTTCAACGTGGAAAAAGTGTATAGGTAGTATTTTATTTATTTAATTTTTTTAGGGTTACGTAAAAATAAGCTATATGATCATTATTATGAGGTGGGTAATAACTCGGAAATTAATAATACGTTACTCTGCATTACTGTGGATGTATGAAGTAATTAAAAATTATTTAAGAACAGATACAGAAGATTACGACATAATTTACTCTCGGTGCTGTTCATTGAATCAGAAATAATGCGATCAATGGACGAGAGTCAAGTCAGAGTTCTTTCGTAGAGAAAAAGTTCGTCATATAAAATTTACATTTTGTTATTTAAAAACTATGTTAAGTATGCAGAATCGTAAAAATTAGTCAATTTTTTCCATAAATCTATTCTTTTATACTTAATACATATATACATATATTTTTATTTTTATTATGATAATAGTATACGTATAGTAATTTCTTATTAAAGTATGTTAAATATAAAAAAAAAAAATAGCTTTAATCAATATATTTATAAAATGTCCCTTCTTAAGTAGTTGCCTCAAGGCTCTGAGACCCTAAGTTCGGCACTAACATGGTTATGGATGTTAAAATATCGATAATATTTAAAAATATATATATAATAATATAATATGTATGTATTAATTTATTACTAATCTTAGTAGTTCTGTAAAAATAATAAAATTTAATTAAAATAACATGTAATAATAATAGTAATAACATAATTTTAAATATCTATGAATGTTTTTTGCGATACATATTTAATACATATGCGTACGTATAAAAACACAGTCTGTATTTGAACTCTTACGTACACCAATTAAGTATGGCTCCAATCGAAAATATACTGTTCAACACTATGTCTTGTTTTTATACGTACTGTTTGAATTTTGGTGATGATAAAAAAACGGATTTTATTGTAAATGCATGGTTTTATTGGAATGTACGATTTTTATTAAAAACGTATACGATTCGGACGATTCTAAATTAAATAAGCTCGATCACGTTTTACATATCTTTATGTTTAGTATTTGCTAAATTAATTCGTGTTGGATAACTGTGTGAGAACATTTTGGACGTCTCGTTGCGTTCGAAACGATTCAGCGTTTCATTATTTTTTGCGATCCACTTTTCAAACGTTAGACCACACGTTTAATTTCGTATCATCTGTCAACATTGATCAGATAATACCAAGGCTGGGCAAGTTAATGATTTTTTTTTTAACTCAGTTAAGTTAAATTTTTTTTGTTTAATTAAATTCAAAGTTAAGTTAATAAACTTTTTATTACATCAGTTAAGTTAAAAAATTTTGTTATTACATCAGTTAAGTTAAAAAATTTTGTTAACTTAACTTAACTTCAATTATTAAGTTAATTAAAAAAAATTTATATTGGAAAGATATTAAAATAAGTGAAAATCACTTTATATACAGCCTATATTTATGATAATAGATGCATAAAAATATATTATTATGTATATAATTTAAAACTTATTGTAGGACTGTATCGCTTGTATAATTTTATAACTATATTTCACTCTTTAACATTTACAATTCGAAAATAAATCACAAATTTTTAAAAATTAGGTATAGAATAATTTACTACTCGTATATTTTTAATTATTAACTTATAAATATTACATTTAGTTATATATATATATATATATATATATATATATAAATAAATAAAAATATGATTTGTATTTTATAGCAAGGTTATTCAAAATATTTATTGAATTTTAATAATAGTGTCATCTGAAAATTGTGTTCGGCACTTGATCCTCTTCTCTTGTTTAATAACTGTCCTCCAGCACTAAAAAGCCGCTCAACATGAGCAGATGAAGGGACGGCAGTATTATACTTTATGTATAATTCTTTAAGAGGATTTGGTAACTCTGAAGGAGATTTAATATATTTATTTGATAAATAATTGTCAACAAGAAGTTTATAATTCGTAAATGAAATTATTGAATTATTTTGCTCGACAAACCGTGAATATACTAAAATATTTTATGGATAACACGAAAATTCAAAATTAACTTAATTGGGTATTTTAAAGATAATACAAGTTGATTTTAAGTTAACGTATATCCTATTGAGTTAAATTAAATTTAAGTTAATTAACTTTTTAACTTATTAACTCGTTAATGCCCAGCCTTGGATAATACTATTGATTGTCTTATAGTTCACACTTTATGATTGATAACGTTTTATTTTTCCTGGAAAAAAAAAAAAGCAAAACTTGCACGTATCGATTTCTCGTTTATACACTTCAACGAGAATAAGAACGGCGTTCGTAATACATGAACGTAGTGCTTCCGACGGTCCCGGGTGCGCGATTCAAAGGAGCGCGAATAACGATGATAATAATAATAATAATAATAATATCGACTTGTCGGCGAGTGCGAAAGTCCGAGAGATCCCTCTGTGGCGCGCGGTGGACGGGAGGCGGAGTCGGTGCCGGCTCGCGATTGGTCGACGGCCGCGACGGGCACGCGCGCCCCTCCGGACGCCGTTCCGTCGCCGCGGCCGCCGCCGACGTCGCAAAACGTCTCGCGCCGTCGTGCCGTCCGTTTCCCGCGAGCGTACGCGTGCAAGTGCGCGGCAAGGGCACGGTTTCCCACCCCACTCCGTACGCGAGCGGTTGATTTGTTTTTCCCCGTCCTCTTCGTTCGGCTCATTTTCGGGCCACCACCTACCCCGCACGCGCTACCCGCGACGAGAACGCGACCCGGCGGCGCGCGCCTCCGGCCGGAACGTCGCGCCGCTCTCGGGGACCGGTCGGCGAATCGGCAATCCGCGCGCGGCCAGCACGCACGCACACGCAACGGGTACCGGGTGCTGCTCGACCGTAGCTGCCAGCGACGCGTGTGTCGGATCGCGCGTCAACCGGAGGGGAAAGTTCGCGCCGCGCCGCCATGCTGATGATGAACGACCTGGGCTCGATGGCCGCCGGCGCGCTGCCGTTCGACCCGATGTACGGCACCGGCGGCGGCGGCGGCGGCCTGTACGAGCAGCAGCCGCCCAAGCCGCGTTTCGTGTTCAAAATGCCGCGCGTCGTGCCCGACCAGAAGGGAAAATTCGAATCCGACGAGCTGTTCAGACGTTTGAGCCGCGAGAGCGACGTGAGTATAACCGCTACGACGGACCGCAGCGCGAACCCACACCCTACCGCCGCCCCCACCCAGTTCACCGCCCGAGCCCGGGCGGACCACCGACATACCGTAACCGATGACCCGGGCATCAGATCCAGGCATGCGGCGTAGGGGAACCTTGTAGGCGTAGACTTGAAAACGTATTTTTTGGGAATAGTAACTTCCCCTCCCCCCCCTCCACACGAGAGTATCCGGTAAAAAACATACGTATGTAAGTTCCTACACGGTAAAAACCAAATACGTATGTTAGTTCCTACACGGTAAAAACCAAATACGTATGTTAGTTCCTACGCGAATGTAAAAATTATATGTGTTTGTTAGATGTGAGTTTGTTTCTATAGTGGAAATATTGCTCTCTCTGTGGCAAAGACGGAGATTGGAGAGTACTTGAGGAGGCTAAGTCCCCCCCAAAAAAAATCGAAAGCATCTAAAATTATTTGAACATTATAATGTTGATTGAATGTTGTTAATTGAATATATTCAAAGTATTAAATAGGTTATTAAAATAGTTTTAAAAAGAAAGATTTAAGCCCCCTTCCCCTCTAAAATTCAATCTAATCTCCACCTATGGAGTTTATATAGAAACCACCTATGCTCTGTGGTTATCCTATTCTTCCGATTTTACTTTTTCTTATATATACATTTTACTATTAAAACTTTATACGTTGGTATAGCTAACTAGGGAAACCCACCTAACCATCAGTACGACTAACGTAGTATAAAGATAACTTTTATCGATAAAACATCGATTTTTCGACACATAAAATATTTATGACTTTTCATTACTGATAAAAATGATACAGACCATTTGATTTTGGGTTGATAATCTTATAACTAATTATACTTACACACAGTAAAATGAACATCGAGTTACTTCTCTTAAAATTGTTGTTTGAAACATTCGTGTGTTCGTACTTATCAGTCTATAATAAGCGTATAAAATTATACTAAGTCAAAAATGAACGAAAGTATTTCTTTCGTTTTGAATTTTCCGTTGTGTAGGAACTAGTATACGTACCTAGTTTTTACCGAATAGGAACTTCAAATGTATCTTTTTTCCGCCGTTTAGGAATTAACATGTATATTTTTTTTACCTGCTGCGTCTAGTGTAGGAACTTTTTTTTTCACTTATCGAATAAGATTTAAAACCGTAGCGAGTAATAGTAACTATTGGTTGCTTATTTAATAATAAGAACAATGAAAACGAGTGTAAGCAATCGGAATGAAACGCGTGGAACTTTTATCAAGATTCTGTATCGCTGTTCATGGTCAACAAACGCTGATGTATGTTTACAATTAGTTGGATAAAAATTAAATTTCGAACGTCCGAATAAAGTTCAGAACCTTTCAGTCGAATATACGTGAACAAAGATAAAATATTTTTTCTGTATTTTGATATACGCTATACGATTGCGGAAGCCCATGAGCTGCAGCCCATTTAGCCCTCCCCTATCTCCGGCCCAGCTGATAAGTGTTTTCGATTTCGGTGGCACACGAGAACGAGATGCGAAACGAAATCAATCGATTGTTGTGTTGAATACGTATCTGTATTCAACCGTGTTGACGGTTGCTGTTACGTAACGGTTTTCGTTCTCTTTCTTCCCACGCGTTTTTCAATCTCGTCATCGTAGGCTCGACTCACGCAACGCACCCCCTCCTCCCTCCCCCGATTGACGTGATGTCGATTGTGCAGATCGTACATCCGACGCTTAAACGGAGGACGAATTCGGACCACGTGACACACGTCCTTGATATCGGAAAATGTTCGGCCGATAACAGGCCTTTAAGGTACGGTTTTTAAGGCACGACCAATTTCGTATAGAGTGTTTCCCAAAACGCGACATGCCGCAATGGCAGTTTTTCAATCTGCGTTCATAGGTAACATATGGTTTTAGTTTTTTTTTCAAACTTGTCACAGTACAACTATCTTTTACATTTAACTTTAAAATCAATAGTTACATTTCTAATAATAATATTCATTCTTCTAACATTTTTATTTGAAGAAGAAGACCAAATATAGATTCAACCTCATTATATTATTTCTCTCCGAATATTATATTTTTATAATTTGAATGTTCAATATTATTAAGAACCGAATTCTTTTGTGCCTTTTGTACAAGAATTTTGTCTTCGGATGCAGAAAAAACCAAAGTGGAAGCTTAATATCAAAAATTTACAACGATCGCTGTGACTTGCCGCACAGTACTGCTCCTGTAGCAGTAGTGTCGTCAGTCGCAGTAACACAAAATCCGGTCGTCGTGATTTGTCACGTGTTTGCAAACCAGTCCATATGATTTTCGTGCAAGCAGTTAAGGTACGGTTTTCAAGGCGCGACACACACGCGCCTGTCACGGCAACATGTTGTTAATAAATGCTTGCAAGAAAATTATACGGACTTCTACTAATAAAAGTGTTATTGATTTAATTAATTTACTCGTATTAGAAATCACTCGGTCCTGACTTCTCGTCAGCGGAACATATCGTTTCTTATCGAACGCACAATGTAAACAATACCATATGAACACGACATTTTAGCATATTGTGTTAAACGTTCCGAGTAACTCTGTTCAGCTTTATGATCGGAGGTACCTACCGAAACGATATGATATTCGAGCTGTTTTACAACAACTAGTAACATTCAGATTCGAAATGTACACAAGTGTATATGCGCGTCGCTGTAAATATGTTTCGATGAATATATTATTATTATATTGAAGTATAGAACTAGATTCTTTTGTAGCCGTACGTGTTTGATCAAAAACAAAGTTTTCCTTACAACCACGTACTACGTTATGTTACCGCATTATATGTACCTTCCTTTAGATGACATTTGTGTATTAGAAAGTTTTATTCGATAGTTATCTGCAGATAGGCTCTGCAGATATTTTTTCTCCATTTTAAACAACATAATACTATTCTTCAGTTTAATATACAATTGAATTAATACTTGAACATTTTTATTCGCCTCGTGGTTTATACCACATATTTATTGATATTTAAGACTTAAATACAGACTATAATAATGGGGCATCTATAGGTTAGGTTAACAATATATTATTCACACAATAACTTCAAGAATTTTTGTAGACCATTGATCATGTTATATATGACATTTAAAATATCTTTACATTTTCAGTTTATTTTTTATTGTTATCTGTCATTAGTAGGTTTTATATTTTATACTTACTTCATTGTGAGGTTGTACCTTATTGATGTATTACAAAAAAATGTCTTGCATTTTTTAACTGCAAAATTACCTTGTACAATATGTACATAGATATTGTTATTATCATAGGAAAACAAGATTTTAAATTAATGAAATTTTATATAACTTATTTGTTATTTACAGAGATACCTAATAAGGATAAATATAAATTCACATACATAGCATGATTAAGTTCATAGTGTTTTATGAAAGTATTATGCAATTATGCTTATCCTTATGATAATAGAATTATAAAACATTGATTATATTAAATATTAATAAAAGCATATTTTATTATGTATACAAATAAATTAATTTATATATATAAATCAATTAGTTGTCCGTACATTAAAGTTAAGTCAAATCACAAAAGTATTCTTTCCTTTAAAATTTCAGAATATATTATTATTATTTTCTTTTTTTAAATATGATTTATAAAATTAACACTGAAGGGTGTAAAAAGAATATATTATCATATCATTAGTATAACGCTTAATATATATATTTGTTTATGAAAACTATTAATTGTAAAGTGTATCAATCGTCTAGATCGATCTTAAAATACCATATAAGTGTAAAGGGCTCTGGAAATAAAATGTTCTATCATTTCATTTTTTATAGAAGCATTTAAAAGGCAAATTCATTAAATCTTAAACTATGTACATAGGATTTAATGTGTTCTTAAGAATAAACATTATACAATGTGTATAAGTATAATAATCTATTCCTATTGAAAACGGTTGTGGAAGTATTTTCAGAAGTTCTGTAAATATATATATATATATATATATATATTTATATATATGTATATAAAATACTTGAGAAAGGTCATTTTTACTGTTAAATTTGGTTTTACAGCGATTTCAATATGTAATCTGTTTCGTTTGTGTTCAACTGGTATAGGTCTTTAAAACGATTTTCGAGGATCTTGAAATAGCACCCCGCTGATTTGGTGTGGTGGGTGTTAAGACTGTTATTTATCACGTCATGGTATGAATTGCGTTTAAAGCATTGAATTTTGAAAATGATAAAGAAAAAACCATTCGGTAATAATAATGGTCAAAGGTTCTACGGGTATTATATTGTGTTATCGTAGGAATTCGGGACGAGTATTTTTTATTATTATTACATGTGTAGGGTTGCATTGTGATTATTGTTATTACTATTTCAGGGTAAGGTATATAGAATAATATGCATACACGTTAAACATGAATACGAATAAATGCAGTGGACACAATCGAGTATATAATAATTGTATTTTTTAACGTGTGACAAGTTTATGTGAGGTTTGAGTAATTTTTTATTCACCTTCTCTGAGATCCGATTTAAAATTAAAGTATTATAATTATTGTTAATGAATAAATTACATTGTAGAATAATTTAATTAATAAACCTAAATTTGATGAAGGATTTTATACTCTTGGTACAATTATTGTGGAGATGAAATACTAGAATATGTTTGTTTATGAAATAATTAGTTGTTTTTTTTTTTTTATATAAAGTACTCGCAATTAACCCTTCAGCATTGACATCTTTAACCGATGATTACAATTTTTAACGATTAATTGTATAATTAATTAATTTTCATAATAAAATAAAATTATTCATCAAATCAGATACTGATATATACTTATTTTTATTTATATACAGTATCTGATTATGTGAATAATACAATGTTAGTAAATCAACGTTATAATTATAATATATATATATAATACTGATTTATGTGAACAATGGTGTATGTAAAAAATATTCTGTTATTTCTAATTATATGAATAGGTTTTTATTTTTTTCATGGGCAATTCATCTAATAATTTTGTACTTTTCGTTACAATTGATATATATTTTTTATTCTAGATAAAAAATAATATCTACTATACCAAGCTATATGAGTTTTGTATGAATACCTACATTCGAAAAATCTACGTCCGTATAAATGTATAAATATGTCAAGATTTGAAATATTGCTCTGCAAATTATTATGTCAACTGACTTGTTTCTAAAACATTTTTATCATTTTTAAATCCTGATCAATACTGGTTATTTGACATTTATAAATATGAAGCAAGTTCAAGTCCTTACATAATTGTGGATAGTTTGATTTGGTCAAAATATATGCATTTTTATTATTTATTAACACAAAAGAGAAAACACCAAGTACTAGATTATATATGAATGATGAATCATAAAAATGTCCTGACCTTACCTACTAATACTAGTTTTACCTTCAACTATATGTATGAAACAAGTTTTATATTATTTGTGACTAATTTGAATAGAAGTGTTTAGAAGTATGAAGTCTAACGTTATAATCTATAGTAAATTATTACACTTTACACATTGCCGAAAACAAGTATTTAAACATTCTTTTAAACATTTTCGTGAAATTACCTACCGATACAATATGTATACATCAGAAAAATAAAACGCAAAAATACATATAATTCCTTTTAGTATGTATAATATATACTTTTTATAAATGTACAATTGTCACTTTCGTATTTCAAAAGAAAAAATTGCAACCTACATAAGTTTTATTATATGTATAGAATATGTTATCACGAGTTTTTCTCGGCAAATATTTATATGTACTGTAAAATTACATACGTATCGAGGTGAAAATAACGAGTTTCGTTTATTGTTTTTAGATACGATATACCGGTTATAGAGACAGACCACACGAAGAACGTCAAAGTAGATTCCAAATCGGCTGCCGCGAAGGTCATGTAGATATCGTAAGTTATTTTGAATAAACCCAATATATATTCCAATCGATAGGGATTCAATAAAAGATTATTAAACCTTTGCAAGTCCCGTTATAATATATAACGGAGAAAAATTAATCTGATGTGTTGTGTATAGAAAACAATTTTAATCCGTTGAGGATAAATGTAAATAATGTATATTTATATTTCAGGCTTTTATTTCAACTGGAACCAATTTGCAATTGATGTTTACTCCTAACATGCCGATTGCTTCATATCATCAACCTGCCAATGGTTCATGTGATTTCGAAAAAGAGCGTGGGATGGTGAGTTAAATTGTTTTTAATGTTTCTGTAAATATCTTTATATATAAATATATATATGATAACATTTTGGTGTGAAATTTTTTTTATCTATAAACTAAATAGTTAAAAATTAGGACATTAGTTGTAGGATATTGTGGTAAAAATTAGGTCAATGTGATTGATTACTAATGCTTTTATCTAGGTTGGCAAAATAATTTGGCTATGTGGGAAAAATACAACGGATTCGTTAATCAATTATTCCCACGTTTCGTTATCTAACATGTGAAATATAGCATAATATAGGAGTTGGTATATTATGACAAATACATTTAAAGATGTTGCAGCGTTTGAATAAGTTTTTTAAAATTATCTAGTGTATCAAAAAATATATAAGTGCTAGATGTACACATATATTACTATAATTTGTTATTTAACCTGTTGGAAAAATAAAACAGAGAGTTATATTTAAAAAATGTTTCATCTATTATTCATGTATAATATAAATATAAAGTTCTATTATTTACTTAATAAATATGTACTAAAATGTGTGGAAGATAACAGAGTAATTCCAAGAACTATAGTCCCAAGACCTAGTATTATAGTATTCGTATGCTTCTCATAAAACTTCCAAATATTTATTATAGTTTTCGCAATTTTTTTGTTCGGTTTGTTGCTGTTTGTTGAGTTATCTTTCTTGTCCGTTTGATCATTCATCATTACACTTTCCAAATACTTCAAATTAATAGTACATTAAGAAAATTAGACGTAGAATTTAACTACTTGATAACTTGAACTATAAATGGATGGTGTGGTGAGCATAGACACAAATAAACAGTAGGATATATAAATTTATCGTTTATATAATATTCAGTTGCTTCACATTTGGTTTTTTTAGTCAGATTAGCCAGATAGCAAATAAAATTTAAAAAAGTTGATACGATACAACATAAATAATATGATCGTGTATTATAAGTTACTTTCTATAGGATAAAAAAATGTAATTCAATATTCGAGTGTTAATAAACGTAGGTATATTCTTTACTTTTTTATAATTTTTACACTTAGCAACAATTTGTTAATATTAAGTGAAATTGATAATCTTTATTTATTATATAGTATGATTGGCTTGGGTTAAGAATAAGGTGGTCAGATTTAATTAAAAGAAATCCGGCATAACAAATTCCAACTTGGTATAACCATCCTAAAACCAGTGATATAGTCAGAAAAATATTTTGAAAGGGGTATTTATGTATATTTTATTATATATATATATATATATATATATATATATATATATATATATATATATATATATAAATGTATATATTTATTTATATACTTTTATTTGTGAAAAAATATTGTTAAATGATGTCATAAAATAACATTATATCTATTTCTTAAAATTTTATCCTAACCATTACTTAATACTTTTAACTTATATTTTTTTTCCTGGGTTCTATATAAAATATTAAAAATTCTATATTAAGATTATTAAATTAGAAGACATACTTCTATTTTCAACAAAAACTGATTTTAAAAATTGTAATTCAGTTTATAAATTGATATACTTTTTAGTTACATAGAGGTAACATTTTTAAACTTTTACTTCGTATACATTTTTGCGTACCGTGGAGGTTCTTCAGAAACGAATCCTTTCTTATAATTCGTCATGAAATTCCATGCATCTTAAACCATATGTTTTGGTTATCAAACAACTTTATATAGTTTCCATATTCATTTGTCCACGAACCACGCGTCGGTTCAAGTGGAGGTCATTAATGAAAACACTCGTTTTATTGATTCGTTTAAACCCGGCAAACAGAATGCAAATCCGACAACTGTTGCGAAACTTAAAATATCAACATATTTTTCTTGAACTACTTTAAATACCTATTTGTAACCATTTTTGTTCCAATAAAGTAACATTTTTATTCATTCATCAAATTTTTCTTGGAAAATATTTAAAAAGCCATAAGCTCATCAAGTTAATCATCTTCCTTGACTAAAACGAATTTCGAAATACATTTTAATGTGTTCTTAGTGTTCTTCCATGTTACGGTATGTTATTTGTTAATTGTAACAAATTTAATGTAGCCAACAGTGTCTGGATTAAACATTGTCCACTTTTGTATGTAGTTTATATGTTTTAACAGTGTTACCGCAAATGTTACCACCAGTCGCCACCTCTGCCGTATGTGCGGGTGTATTTGTATGTTTTAATTTATTACCATCAAAAAAGCATGTTTTAATTAGATTCATTTTAAAAATAAAATAAATCGTGGAATAAGAACTTTCGGGATATAATTATGTTGATGGCTAAACCTGGTAACCACTCCTTGTCCCCAAAAAAACTATTTCGGGACACCGGGACATGATTTCAGAAACCGGTAACGTCCGAAAAATTCGAAATGGATAGCTGTTATCCTATATGAGTATACCAAACATCTAAATATTGTCGTTATATTATTTATTAATTTTTTTTAATACACATACACTTTTGATATCATTAATCATGAATTTACTGTTATACTCTTTACCGTCTCTATTGCCAGCTCTAGGCTCTTCAACTATTCGTAGTTTATACGAGTCTCGTGTCGCAGAAATAATTTTTAAATACCTCATTAAAACTGTTATAATTATAGTCCATAAACGTTCGAGCACTAAGTACCTACAAGTACTTTGTATTAAGTAATGATATGTTAACTTGTTTAGTAGGCTTTTGCGTTCAATATAAATAATGCGTTTTCGGCGGTCTAACCGCGCGTGCAACAATACAATGCAGTGGCTTACAAAAACAATCGAAATGTTCGCGAAAAGTGCAGTCGCATCGTCTGACGACCATTGTCTAACCTAACCATAGGTATTATAGCACGATGTGTGTCGAGTAGAATGGAAAACGGTCAAACCAATACCGACCAACCCGAGCACTTTTTCACGGTTACCGGAAGGTAGATTCCAGAAGGACCCGCGGTATTCGTGCGGGCGCTCTGGGTTTCCGCTTCTGGTCGATCGCGTTCTTCGCGCACGCGGGTATCGCTATTGTTTATGCCAATATCGTTGTACAACCGTACAGTACCTATACGTGTACAGGTGCATAAATCCCTGTTCTTCGTGCATGTTAACGCGTACAAACACGTTACACACACGCACACATCATGTACACAAAGACACCTTAAGCGTTAAGCGTATCTCATTCACACGACATCAACTGCACGTATCGTATAACTCTAACTGTATTACGATGACACTGCAGCGGCCGACGACGGCTGTTGTGCACGTTCTTTTCAAAACATGCTGCAACGTCGATTAATCAGCGCTTCCACAGCGCGGCCCACGTTTTAGGTTGTCAAAACGTTCTTTACACTCCGTTGGCTTCGATCGCGAACACGGCAACGTTCGGCTGTGTCCCTACGCCCATATCAACGGAACACAAAAACCCGCGCGCACTCGCACGACTATCCGATGCACTTATAAATATACGTAATGTATTATTGTTATTATTATTATTATTATTATATTATATATTTCATCGGCGACAGCGGTAATAACAACAATATGGACGCGGCGACAATGAGGAAGCGGGGGAGGGGCAGTGTTTACGCGACGAAAACGTTGCAGCAGCAGGAAGAGGAGGGTGTGTCTCTGCATATGGATTTTCACGTGGATTACGATTTCGTACAATACGCTTACTACTCGTATTATACATAGGAACACACACACACACACACACACGTATAAGCACACGCATATCCAGGAGAGTGCGAATGGGGGAGACTGTAGAAAAAAAAAAACAATAAAAAGAAATCCTTTTAAAATAATAATATAATACTCGTAAAATTCAGCAAAGATAGATGTAGAGTTCGGAGAGGGACGCGTTCTCTCTTTTTTTCCTCTGGGATATACATTATTATTGTCACATGCGCGCACACACGTACACACGTGTACGCTCAAACATGAGCGCACATGTAACATCTCACTCGGCCGAAGGGTTTGTATAGAGACGCCGACGACATATTATTATTATATACGTGTGTGTGTGTGTGTGTGTGTATAGGGGGAAACGGAAATCAATAGCGAAATGAGAAAAAAGGGCGCAAAGGGTGCCGTCTCCGCCATTTTGTTCCGGGCGCGCACCAGATGCGACGGCCATTGTAACCGATTCGTAGCCGGTTTATAATAAAAAAAATAAAAAAATGAAACAACAGTATACGTATAAAAAGTCTTCGCGTGTATATGTAATACGCGTGTAGGATATCGTCCGAGTGTTTATGTACACGGCCTAAAAAGACCGACAAAGATGCTTTTTACTTTTTATCATCCACCCGTACAAAACGTCTAATCGGATGTTTTACTTTACCGGGTTTTTTTTTCTTTCTTTCTTTTTTAACAACTTCTTTTTCTTTTCAAGCCTATAATCGTATAACCGTTAAGGGTGTACGTATGAAAGTAGACGTGCGTACATGCATACGTTATTGCACTTCTCGTATACGGTCGTTGTATTTTAATATATTATATACGATCGAAAATCAGATGCAAATACCTATGCATAATACGTATAGTTTTGAATAATGCAGCACGTTCTACTGCAGACTTACTTCATATATATATATAGATGTCACAGTCATGTCTGTCATATGACGTGTAATTCGTTTATCGTGTGAATAATATATTATTTGTACAGAAATCTATACATACGATAAGCGCATAGAATCTGACTTCGTAACGAAAAATCATCTTTTGAAATGAGTATATTTATACATGTGTATATATTTAATATATAATCGATGTGTTCATTAAGTAGTATTATGTAACTATTAGTTATTTAAATATCGTAGGATTGATGACAATGTCCGGAATTTCGCAACGCGTACAGTGGTTTTCGCGCACATCGCGAACTGTACAACGTTGCTGTACAAATTAACTACATTGTACAAGTTACTTTATACAATTGACGTGTTCAACAACCATTGTACGACATTTGAAAATATCTTCCAAGATTCAAATTTTAACCACGGTCATACAGTTTTTGATATAAAAAAAAGTATTATAAAACTACATACTATAATCAAAATCAAATATGAATTCCAATAGTTTGTCAAACATTTTATTTTAGAATATTATACTACATTTCATCATTATGTAAACAGTATTTGACTTCATTAATTTCTGAAATATGTAATGGAAAAAATAATTTATTAATTTACTTTCCCACTTTCATAATTTCGTAGTGATTCAAACGTCTGTAGTCTGTCTTATTTTTTCGTTATTTAGCTTCAAATATGTAGTTTATTTTTTTTTTTTTGTAATTTTCTTCATGAACAATAAATTTACACTAAAATTAATATTTTAATTTTTTCAACAAACAAAATTTTAAAATTAAAATTATTTTCAACTGCATTCATTTTGATTGTATAATCGCATAATGGTCACTAATACATGTCGAAAGACTACAACAGTGCAGCATATAATGCACTAGTCCATTCTAAAGTCTGTTTAAGTTATATTTCTGAATGACAGTATCCACGTTATTGTAATCGTTAGTTAAACGTAATAATTTTTATTGCATTATCTGTACCATAATCAATGGCTTGTGGGTAACAGGATATAATAATGATATATTATACTAATTTATAAGGACTTAGGTACAACTGTTTTTATATCATTTAGGTACTGATATGTAATATTTATTAGATACGTATTATTTCGTAATATGTACAGTGATTGTTGTACACATCGTGAATTGCATTAAGTAACTTGTTCAATCTAGATTCATTATACAGCCAAATTGTATAGTTCGTTATGTATACTAAAAGCATGTGCTCATTGCAAAATGTACGATTATGGACTTTGTATGTAACATATCTATTTCATCTATAAGACTTTTTAAGAAGAAATGCAAATTAAAACCATTTATTATTTTACTTGAAGTTATATTTATCAATTAGGTTTTGAATTTAAATTTAAAAAGTTCAATTTTTCTAGTTAAAATTAAAATTGTTATTCTAAAGTAAAAACTGATTATAATTATCTACAAAAAAAAAAAAAATAAAATAAAAATATGATAGATACTTATAAATTTTTATCAAACTGTAAATAGAACAATAGTTGAAGTTCTTTTAAAAATCAATAGTGTATTTTGAGAAATCAGATTTGCAATTTCAGTATATTATACATACTATATATTTTATACTATATTTTACAGATCACTGCAATATTTTTTATACACCAATAATTCAATTTTTTTCTTATTTAAGTATATTGGATCGTCATCATCCTCTTACATTTTAGTATTTACTAAAAGTAAATTTTTTGATTTAATGATTTGATTTTCGTTTATCTAAGTGAATAATTAAATAATAATGTACCGAAAACAAAAAAAAAACTATAGCATTTAATTTTTATATATTATAAATTAATAAATTTAATCTGTTAGAAATTGACACTTAAGCATATATTTTAGTTTCTAAATATATGTATTATAATATGCAAATTAAATAAAAAGTTTAAAAATTTCATAAACATGATTTAATTCTTGCGTACCAAACCACGTGAATGCGTATAAATACAAAGGTTTTCCTTGTGGACGAAAAACTTATACTTTAGAAATATATTTTTGTTGAAAACATAATAAAAAATTATTTTACATAGGATTATCACAATTTGAAAAATATAAAACGAATGAACCAATTATATCTAGGAATAAACTTAAAACTTGTCGTTAAAACATTTCCAAATTATTTAATTGAATTCGAATTTTTTTGTAAGGTTTATCAGAATTCAAATAAGATCCACAGCAACTTTGAGTATCATTTTATTGATTTAAATAATATGTATAACATACAACCAAATTCTTTATTTTTTTAATTTGCAATCAATAGATATAGGTTTTACGATAATTTTAAGTGCTGTAAAATTAACATAAAACAATATAATAATATATATTATAATAAATAGACTGAATTATGATTTTAGAGACTAATGGCACGGGATAAAACTATTTAAGTTTATAATTCAATAAGATTTTGTTAAAGAAAAACTTTGAAATAAATTATCAGTTTTTTTTAATAATTATACTTTACAGTGATGAAAAAATGCATTTTTTTAAATTTATTTTTTAAGTCACTTATTTCTTCTTTTTTTTTTACATTTTATTTCAATAAAGGAATCAAGTAAATAGTAATAGGCATCACGATTAATTGTAATAAATATCGTTTCAATGTATTAGTGGAAGCAAAGGTTGTAAAATTATTTTTTGTTAATTTTCTAGCGTTCTATATATATATATTTTTTTTTTATCGTAATTAAAAATATTTTAAAATATAATCTAAAATTACTCATGTTATTTACTCATGTCATAGTAATGGGTTTGGAACGAGTTAGGCATATGCAGTGGCTCATTATTGCACCGCTTAAACAATCTACATAAAAAGGTTTTAAAAATTAAAGCAATCTACGAGGGTGGTGTCAAAACGGTTATTATCATTATTATTATTTCATTATTGTATATCCGTCACTACGTTAGCTGTCTGTCAAATCGCCACGGGTGACTGGAACTGTTAGTTTTCACGCCGATCCGCCACCCTGAGAGCCTATTATGTCATTAACAATAATCCATTGTTTAATATTCAGAATATTTTTTATTCTCTTTTATGACTTTTGTCGGGGAAACGAGGAAAAAAAAGTAGTAGTTTCTTTTTTATGTTTTTGTTTGTTTCCCGAACAAATCCCGACATGCTGCGAACACTGCGAACGCTGCGTGGAAATATATAAAAAAAAATTACCCTGGTGAATTCACAATAGTTTAATTTGCAATAAAAGCTTTAAAAATATATTCAGTTAAAATACACCCCCGAGTCATATGTACAACCGTGCTTCGCTCGCATAATAAAGACCATCGCCGTACAGGGTGGTCGTTCGGAGATCCGAGCTGCAGCTCTAAGCGACCTTTATAATCGATTTTTACTCATGTTCGATCTCTATAACGTCCCGCGTGTGATTAATTATTATTGGTATTTTCAAGAATAGAAACATCATTATTTATGTATTCTCGTCCGTTAAACAATGTCAATCGGAATACTTATATTTAGTTTGTTTAGATTTTATGTTTTAAATACGCTAACGGTCTTGTCAGAATGTATTCAAAATGTATTTATAGCCACGGAAGTTGCGGTACAACGTACAGTTTTATATGTATAGCGCGGTTACCAGAATGTCTTCTTCGTTCAAGTCTCCCACGAATTAATCGAATAAGATACAGATTACAATAGTTATCTGACTTTTAAATGTTCAAATATGTTTACTTGCACGACCAAAGTACTGTGAAAATCAATGTATACTATCCCCGATAAGAGCTCGCGGTTTCCAAACGAGGTTTGCGGTTTTGGAACAGCTGATATGCACGGTCACAAAAATACTATAAGGAGAAGATAATTCTACACGGTGCACAACGCTTGACATCGAAACTACTGTACACGACACTTTCGTCGAACACACAACATCATCGCGTCGATCGGTTATAATATGTTATTCGTCACAATCAAAATTGGCCGTGACGAAAAAAAAAAAAGCCATACGGACGTGTTTCTTTGATAACATACATACGTTTTAGACAGGCTTGACAAATTTCTGAAGGGCTGGTACAACGTTTTAAAGGGTCTCGATTTCAGATGTTTGTATTAAAAAAGAGAAAAAAATACCCCCGCCGTACACCCTAACTCGCAAGTGTGTAAATAGGATGCTCTTTTGTTGCGAACCGGTAGCACGACAAAGCCGTTTATTAATAATAATAAGCCCATGTACCACCGGACACTCATAATACACGATGCGCTCGTTGTACATATTATACCAACACCACGAGAAAATCATTCAATAAAGTGTGAATAACGTAATAGAAGTGAAAAAAAATAAATAAATACAAGTTGGCGTACAAATATATCATTAGATATACTACGCAATTATTACTAATTGCCTTTGTGTTTGAGTATAATAGTGAAGACTTCGTACCAGGCCCGGCTCAAGTGTTTAAACAAACATTGGCAACATTTAGATTACATGTAAATATTACATACATTTTTTCTTTTATATACATAAAAATTGCCTCGGAAAAAATGCCGCCCTAGGCGTGAGCCTATGTCGTCTACCCCTTAAGCTGGGCCTGCTTCGTACGCGCTCAATACGTGGGTTGTTATGTAAGAAATTATTATCTCGATATTATTCGTGCACACGTACGTAACCGCGTATTGATCGTCTACGATCATCTTTCTGTAGTTCGACGATAAAAGCTGATACATTTTTATTAGACGCACCCGCGGTCGTTCGAATGCCCTGCGGCAGCGCGGGACAACAATGTACGATTTCTTCGGTAATTTCGTCCAGGAATAAAACGTTATAATGGCACCCGTAACAATAAAACTGTTGAAATCATGAATAATCCGTAATGCACCGAACAATACGAGAATTACGCGTCCTTCGATTGCATTAGATATCGGAGATAACTATTAAATGCTAAACGGCGGAGTCTAACGCTGCGTAATAGTTTGTTGTGTAAAATAAATTTACAGTGAATGAAAACGAACGAAATATGGAATATTAAAAAAAAAAAAAAAAAACGAATGGGAATTTTACGTACGGCTTAGCGTACACGTAGTACGTGCGTATGAAACGGTTGGTAGCAATAAAAGATAAAACAGATTATGGTCATCTGTTTAGAAAAAAAAAAAAATAATAATAATAAATAAAATACCACATAAAATTTCTTTTGACGTGCACGTGGACGTATAATTTTTAATAACTCGACGGTAAAAAAAATAAAAAGAAAAGTGTACGCATATTTATTAGGACGCCGTGTAGGATTCGGTCCAAATCATGTGATGGGTATAAGAAGAAAAAAATAATAATCCGTGCTACAAGTTATATATTGTACAGACTTATAATACACGCATGTATTGATTGGGTGAAATTGGGCGAACGCGTTTCCACGCATGAACAATAATAATAATAATGTGGAATTTTATTTAAACCGGAAACCGAACTGCGGTCGAAACGAAATTTCGCGAGTTCACCCGATGCGTTCAATGTATGAGATTGCATTGTTGTGTCGAAACATAATGAATACGTACGACTTTACTACGATACAATGTTACGTTGTATTCAATGTCCGTACCTAAACTATGCGAGGGCGTATGGGTGCAAATTGTTTATCACGTGATTTCAAACAATAGTGCAAACAACTATTTTGTTTCTATATTTTTATACACATAATAATTATCATTATTGTTATTAAACAATTATAATGCCAATGTCAATTTATCGTATTTTTGTTAAACGTGTTTTAAAATACATTAATTTGCATGTTTTTGTTGCACGATTTTCATCTGCATTTTCAACAAATCAAATGCACATTCCATCTGTTTTATTGCACATAAATTCCTGGTCCCGACGAAAATTATTCGGATTGTTGTGATCGCGACAATAACGCTTTGTGTGAAAACTATATTAACTCGTAAACCAGTCGTTTAATAGGTGCGCGATTTATTAGGTGTACTGCGAACGGGCAGATTTGAGCCGGGCGAACGAGAGAAAAAAAGAAAAAGAATATCACATTTATTGTGCGCGCAGTCAACACGGAATACACGACGCATTGTCGCCGTAACCTGTATCGCGTTGGTCGGACCTGCGCCACGTGCATCATACGTGTACACACACGCGCACGTCCGCTTAGGTCCCGGGCGTTGAATAATGACTTGACAAAAAGCTAACCTACACGGCGAACCTATACGCGTACATATATGGAAGGGTGTCGTCGTTGTCCGTAATATAGACGATCTCGTCCCGAAACGTTTTATTCCGTTTAAGTTGTTTTCCAAGAATAATAGGCCCCGCACAATATAATGGAACGTCACGCGCGCCCCTTTTTACCCTCTAAACGACTTCGCATTTGTCAGAAACCAAGGGTAACAACAGCACTGATCGGATAGACGTCGCGGACAAAAAATAAAAATAATAAAAAAAAAAAAAAAAAAAAAAAAAAAAAACGAAAATAATAACACGTTAAAACAATAAGAAGAGCATTTCAACATCTATTAACGTGTATCGCGTACACCAACAACCTACATCCGAACGCCGGAGGCGTTTAAAGAGTTATTATTATTATTATTTTTTTTTTTCACTTCATTTCTCGCCCCACAGCGATTATAATAATTTCTTTATAAAACATTA
This sequence comes from Sipha maydis, assembly GCA_034509805.1. Classification (NCBI taxonomy): domain Eukaryota; kingdom Metazoa; phylum Arthropoda; class Insecta; order Hemiptera; family Aphididae; genus Sipha; species Sipha maydis. Next base: position 66,849 of record JASXSY010001876.1, on the reverse strand, counting down.
TTTGTTTTGTCCCGAGTGACACAGAAATTAATTACCGGTCGTTTGTAACGGCCGTACATTACTGGTCTGCCGTAGCAAATAGGTGTCAAAAGGAACGTGTACGTAGTGGTACGCACGTACAATGTAATGCAACATGTATACATATTGTATTGTTCGGAGCTGTATGCTGCATACGTGGGAATAGACGAGTTTCCGTCCGCGTTCAAATTAATAACGATACTATACGATATACGTATATGTTTCGCCCGTGGTCATCGTTAGAACGCGCGCGCTATTTATTTAAAATAATGACACGGGAAATATTTTTCACTATTTTTCGTTGAAAATTCGCTAACGGTACATTACGCGTCTGCGACGCGGGACTTACGCGAGTAGATCAAAAACAAATTCGAATTCGTCGACGTACCGCGTCGCAATAGTGCCATCTGTTTCAAAAGGAAACTCGCTAGGAAACATGTCGCTGTTGAATCGATTTTTGGGGGTCTAAATTGTCAACACACATAGCATCACGTCGCTGCGACTGCGCCCGGACGTTTCAAATAACGGAAAATGAATCTCAACAAATGTACACTAGGTTTAAAATAAAAGACGTATGTATTTTTTGAACGCGAGTGTTAGTGTTAAATAACTGCGTAAAACCGCTCAACATTGACTGTATACGATTGTTGTGAAACGGCGAACATTGAACCATTAAGATCTCGAAAGCTTTTTCACGATTATCGGTGAATGCCTGTGTAAGTAAAAAGGAAAGAGCGCGCCGAATCTTCAAAGTTGCAGGTGTAAAATGCGAAAAGCTTATCCGGTGTATTATGATACGAAGTGAACAGACAGTTTGTTGTGTAACCGTTTGCACATACACGTAATATTATAGATCAGGGGTGGCCACAACGAAGCTCGCGAGCCACATGCATCTCTTTGAGCAATTTCGTATGGCTCTTTTAACCAAACTTAAAGTTAAATTAATAAATATAATTTCATTAGAATTTACATGGCATAGGATATAAAGTAATATATTACAGTTTTACAATATATGTATAACATAATTATTTATTTGATAATAAACGCCCTAATTACAGATAAGGTAGATAAATAATTGTTATTTATTCGACTTAATAACATTTTATTTTATTATTATTAATGCAAAGGTTTGTACATTTGTTGCATTGTTATTGTACATTTTACAACTATATGTATAATTCTGAATTTTTTCAAATGACATAATGTAATATTATAAGTACTCAACATGTGAACACTGCACAATGAATACTCAAAAAATCACTTCTTATAATTAATTCTTCTAATAACGTTAGTAATAATGTCAATAATAATTAAATAAACATAATAAAATAATAAAATGCAAAATGCGTCTTCATTTTATTAACATATCTTAACTATGTGGCTCGCTTTGCATTAACTTTATACATTTGCGGCTCCCAAAATTAAAGTTAGTGGCCACCCGTGTTATAGATCGACGAAGATTTAAGACTTTTTTTTTTTTGCAACTTTTGCTCGTGTTGAAGCATAATTTTTCAATACGCTAAGTAACAGAAAACTTTACGAATATTTCGTCCGAACGCGTTATCGCGCAGATGGAACGAGAACACACTGCAGTCACGCTATTTGTGTACCTATTTTGTACGCCTAGGCGTTTGAAAACGGTCCACGGATGTAAAATCTAATCGAAATCGGTTGCTTGCCTGTACCGTGTTTTGAACGTGTAACAACACGGACATTGTTTAACAACATGTAACGATTCGATTGAGAACGCGCGTCGATTCGGAAAGGGAATTCCTCAGCTGGAAACACACACGTCGAGACATTATTTGATTATTTTTACCCTTTTTTTTTATTACTATTATTAACCCTCGTCGTAATGACTTGTACCTATTGGAACGCATCCACCCTTCCCGTGATATATGTACACGTAAACGCGAGCACACACACACACGCACACACATAACTGCCAGCGTGAACGTTTTGTCGTCGTATTAGGAACTCTTTGACTCTCCCAGCGTGAGCCAACAACAATAATATAACGTTATGCGTTACGTGTTCGTCTGCGAGATCTGGTATACGTCGACAGAGAAGACATCGTTACAAAACAGGGAGAGAAAAAAAAAACCATTCGCGTCCAACACGCATATTGTTTACGCGCGCGTCGTTTACGGAACGAAAAATCCACTAGGCGGACGTAAACAAACGACTCTATAAATGTATACATAATATTATGTACTGCGTTCAACATCGGCCCGCGCAATGTATATGTTATAGCACGGTGTAGTGGTGTGTTTATCGCGGACAGACATCTGTTAGCAGTCGCCGTCGAGTCCGTTTACGCAACCCTTTACGATATGTTATACGATTATTATTGTTATTATCCCTATAACGACTGTTCGTGCCTCTCCGCCCTCGTAACCCGTTCCGATTAAACAACGCGAGTGACGCTCTTTTTATCCGCCGCGATTGGTTTTGCTACGAAAATACGACTTTCATGCATTTTTTCCCTTTTTTTTTTTTTTTTTTGTCTCGAATTTTTCCCGACGCGATCCGTAAACGGTCCCACTGCGGACAACCGTAAAATCGCGCACGCGCATTTATGATAGTAATAATAATTCAAACCGATTCGCGCGGGTACTTCGTAGTCGGATTTCGGTACCGTTCGCGCTCTATCCCACTACCGCGCGCGCGAAAACCGCGATATGCACGTTTTGCCGACCGCTTTCTCTCGTCGCAGCGCGCCCGTCCGAAGAACTTCGCGTAGACGACGGTATTACTGTCAACGCGACGAGTTTCAAACGAAAACGTCGTCTGCACACGTGGACGCTAAAGTAATACTGACGAAGACGGTGGTTTATGTACTACTCGCCACAGCGTTTGAAACCGACAAATACATCGCAAAACGCAGTGGAAATCCTGTTGGGAGAGCCTGGGTGATGGACGGTGCTCGTGCCTGCGTGCGAATTGAAGGCGTCCCAAGTGCAAGGGAAGACTGATGCCAGGTCCCACGAGCGACCATTAAGCGCATCGATCAATTATTATCGGCGAAACATTTGAACATGATTTAGTGCGGTTCGCCGGCAGAAACGTTTTAACGAACCGTTTCGTCGGTCGTGCATTCGTCTGTTTATACGCTGAAACAGTGGTGTCGAAACCAAACGATTCAGGTACGGCATGCGTTCATAAAACGACGAGATCCGACCCACCGACGCGCGAGTTAGGGATTTAGGGCCTGATAATAGTGTTTGCGTTGCACGAACGATATTATTTGATAAATAAGGCATGTGGATTAATCGCACGGGCAGTGTGTGCACTAAACTGTTGGATACCGACCGTGTTTGTTTATAACCCGCAATGACTAACGACCTCTGGAGACGACTGGACCTAGTAACTCGCTCACCAATACTATCAGATAGGGCATTTTCCCTGCCTGAGCTGCCGCTAATGCACTGAAATGATGTCGGAAACTGTCTTTCCGGTCTCACGCCTTGACAGCGTAATACCGTAGACGTTTGACGCGCCGTACGCGTATTAATTTTCGTGAGTCATTATGATCGTGTGAATCGTTGTGCACTATTATTGTCATCGTCTTCACCGCGTGTAACAAATGTTACGCGATAAAATATACGACGCGTGCGGTCACGATAACCGAGAACCATTGCCGTTATTCCGTGCGTTGAGCGTATTGAAACGACAAAGAAAAGAGACAATAACCGAACGAACCGGGATCTCGCGGACTAATCGATCTAACCCTCGGCGTCTCTCTTGTTACACGCGCGCGGTTCCTAATAATTGTACAACTTTGCGATCCAACTCTGCTTCCCGTATTACATTCTAATCCGATACGTTCGCTGCGACTATAACATTACAACACGTCAGTAACGATGTGGTTTCTGTAACGCGTTTATTGTTATTATGATTGTTTTTGTAGTCGTATCGTATCGTGTCGTTCGTTACCTCCCACTGCCGTGGATCGTTTCGATTACGAGAGAATAACGAAATCAAAAATCTAGAATCTAGAAGAGAGAAGGACGATCACGATACACGATACGCGCGGCAGGCGAAACCGCCGCCGTCGCCACCGCAGCTAGCAGCGCGCAGACCGCAAAATATGATTACGACCGCAACGGTTTTTTTGAAGATCGAATTTACATATCCGATTTCTCCGCGCGACCGCGTGTACGTGCGTATACGGTGTATCATAACCACGGCCGCTAAAGTCACGCACCTTCGGTCCGGTGGCTACCATCGATCCCTGAAAACAATATTTTTATTCGGATACACTCACGCACGCACGCACGGCAATAATAATGTTACAGTACGTGCGCGGAGATAGGACGAGAAGAAAACAAAAGAAAAAACTTTTAAAAAAAAATAATAATAATAATAACAATAATGGAAAAAAAACCGTCAGGTAATATCATCGCAACCGTATTTGACCGCCCCGCGCGTCGTCGCCGTCCGCGTATAAGTTCGTAGCCTGTCGTGGGTGGCCCTGTCCGCAGACATTACTTCCGAATCGGCGAACCCGGTATGCGCGCATAATATCGTCGTACAATATGTAAAACACGATATCCTACGGGAACGAGCGTTGCGCGCGCCCCAACACGCGTGAACGATATTATTGTTATGCGTTTCGGCTTAAGACGCACTTGGACTAATCAAACGATCGAAGTATGGACTATCGAACGCTATGCAAATTAGACGACGGTAAACGCACACGAAACAATGACAATGAATGTGTGGATAATTTGATGAATTTTGGATTGCATTAGCGTAACAAAACGATTGAACCGTGACAAACCCAGTGTTGAACTTATCGGTAACTGAAACCGGCGACTGCGGCACACACTGAAGTCGCGTTCCTAGAATAATGAATCGCTTCCGTTCTCCGTGAATACGTAATGTTATAAGACATTAAGCATACACCATGTGTTTCGTCACCGATATTATAGCGATTGCTGTGCAGCAATGTACATTTTTTGCAGTTATCGTCCCGTTTTATATTAATGAATATGAAAACTATAATAATTAAATAAACGATATTGTCGTGTGCTGCAGTGACGTGCGTGAGATCGAAATTTGTGTTTGCGCGTGCGCGCGCTCGATTAATAATAAAAAATAAAATGATGCAAATATTTTTTCAACATCCGGTGTTTCGATTAAATATCTTTATGTTGTATACATCACGTACGTATGTATAATATGTAATAATGCGTCATAATTACAATATTGTTATAGAGATTTCCGGGTTTTTTTTTTTTTTATGTCTCGGCGTTTGTATAAGGTTTTGTCGACGATTGTAGTGTGTGTAAATCGCTTTCGGACCGAACGGTTTTCAATCAAACAATAATAATATTTACTTTGTTTAATATTCTAATGTCATGAATAGGGAATTATTTCACAATACAATAATAAGGATGTATAAGTTACATATTTCTATATTACATTAATACCATGAAAAAGAAGGAAAATGAGTGTAATTAAAAAATCAAAGTGTTTGATTACGACCAGGAACTTTTTTTTGGCTCTCAAGCTCAAAAAAAGAATTTTCATATTTTTCATTTGAACACAAAACGTCATAGTTAACGTCAATTCATAGCCATAACATCAAACATTGTTTGATAGTATGTGTTATTTTTTTATTATTTTAGTAACATTTAAATTATTCGATTAAAATCAATAGCAAATCAATTGTTAGGTATTTTGTCTAAAAGATGATACTTTAGTTAATAATTATAGGCTTAACAGCTTTATCACTGTTCTAACAAACTTTTCTTAAACGATCTTCCTTTTTGTATCAAACAAATGAACTTTCCCATATCATTTTTATCGGTCCTTTGTTCTCTAATCGTTCGGTTTTTTTAATTTTATTACATTTTAGAATATCCAATCAACTCTTCCATTATCAATTCTAATCCCAAAATTGTCATAATCAAAGTAATATCCTTTATCCTTGAAGTTAGCTTGGTAATTTAAATTAATTTTATAACTGTGATTTAGTTGAACTTAAATTCTTAAATATTGTGTTCTATTAATAGTTGTACACATATTTTACGCAATTTTTGAAAAAAAAAAACCCAATCGCTCGCTCGATAGTTTAACAGTGTATTGTTGATGATCACCAGGTCACTTTTATTACAGAAATATTTTGCATGTATTGACGATATTGTTTATTGTACTCTATCGAAGACATGCAGCGATGAAACAATACAGTTACACGTAGAACGATAACGACCGCCACTCGACTCGAACAAGTTCGTCTCACAACAATACCCGTGTCGATCGGACGTCAACTTTAAGAAATAATACATGAATATAAATATATTTAAAATAAACAATTATGTTTTATTAACAGCTCACCGCAAATATATCGTGAATTATTGTACAAATGATGCGCCTATGCATACGATGCGGTTCTTTTAATCTTTTGCCGGCGTTATAGGAAAAAAACCACACGAAGTAGATCTGTTGAGAGAAAAATATACCGCTGACCATATTAATATAATTATTATTATAATGTACATTAAACGGTTTTTTTTTTTTATCATAATCACTTTAAAACAGTCTATAGTATACGGATACCGTCCGATAGTGCGCATATGTACATATATATATATCTATATGTCTTATCCAGCGGTCGCCTGCGCTCACCCTACGTGTACCCGTCGAGGGCTGTTTTTATGCCCTTACCCGCACTAATATAATTGTACAATTATATATATAAACGTGTGCGGCGGCCGTTTATTTTTTAGATTGAGAGATACCGTTTCGGCCGTTTCACGGATTAGGTCGCGGATACATTATATATTATATTATGTACAGTGAGACGGCCGTGCGATGGCGTGTTCTACACGGATTTATGACTCGGACGCGTTCACGTGATGATAAAAACTCGTGACAAATCTAATTACGTCGGGTCGCCGTGAAAGGGTTTCGTTTTTATTTTTTTTTTTTTTTTATTTTTCGTTTTGTTATTTAAACGTGTACCGCGCAGCAGTACAACGTCCAAACCCTTTTTAACGTCGTACAACATGTGCGTACATACATCATCGTACATATACGTAACGGGTCGCGTTTCGTCGTCATCGCCGTCGCCGTCCTCGTACTCGTCCTGGTCGTCGTTATCCGCCGATTATCCGCGCGTCGGACACTTAACAAAAGAGCAAAATAATGTTTTATCATCGTCATTATTGTCATTATTATTAATAGCGACCCGCCGTCGTAGTCGATCGGTAATTGAGACGGGCGCGCGCGTTCGCTGCCCGTCGCTGCGGGGACGTTGATTTTAATTTTAATTTCTTCCCTTCGAGTAGGCACGTCACACGTCACGTGTGTACATTATAATATTCATTTTATAACTGTACTCGATTATCGGTTAGTCAACAACCGTACACGAAAATTGCAACACAATGCACAAGGCAGTTGGAACGTTTTCAGTCGGTTACGATGTTCGATCACGCGCGTAGTCGTCCGCGTATGTGTTACGGCGTGAAAACACGATAATAACATCATTATCATGTCCGCGTGCGACACGCTAATGCACGATTGTTTCGTACGCTCGTAGGCGCACTGAAATGTAATGTTATCGTTTTATTACAATATTATTATTGTTACGGACGAGATAAAATTGTTTTGGCGTGTGCAGCTGAATGTGAACGACACGCACACACTCATGTATGCAAAACATTGAAATTAAATAGGTCATTTAATGCTATTTCGCGTCCGACGTTGTGTCATTTGGATTGTGTTATCGTCAAGGCTGGGCGAGTTGATTCATTTTTTTTAACTCGTCAAGTTGTGTTGATAAACGTAAATTGAGTTTAAAATTTAAAGTAACACGATTAAATAATAAACTTGGTTCAAAACTTCTACAATAGGTTTTTAAATCTCATTGTTTTTATGAAAAACGTTTATTTATTTATTGTTTATAAAAATAAAAATAAATGTATAATTTTAATTTTTTATCTTTGGGATCTAAATCAGGGAAAACATGATCTTAAAATGCCTTTAAAATCAATCGTACGAAATTAGTAGCTACGTATGATAGAATATTTTTTTTTTTAAATATTAGCTAATACTATTATCCCGTACGAACGTTTCCGTTGCATTTTTTCGTACGCACTGACAACTCGTATTGTTAAAAATATTTTCGACGGTTTAGAATCGAAATTTTGATAAAGTATAAATCCTGTAAAAACTCCATAAGCGTGTTTACGAAAGAGACCTGATGGAGAGAGGCCCCCCAGTGGACTGTGTTTCCAACAAAATCACGCCCGGATAAAAAAAAAAGTTTTGCGGTCTGTGTTCAGTAACGACAGTACCAGTAGAGTGTAATAAGTGTTATGTATGTGTTTTTATTTTAGTGTTATATGTATTCTTGTTGTTTTGACACACGAATGGTTATACTTATTTGGTCTTGATTAAAATATGGGGGGGATGATAAACTGCGGAAAAATTAACCTTTTTCTAAAAGTTGATAAGTAAACTGCGGCAAAAAAAAATGTTACATTATACAAACTACAACAAAACCGATAAGATATATTATACAAACTGCGGCAATTAGTTTTATATACCTTCTATATGTACCGGTACATGATTTATTAGTGCATTCCCACGTTTTATAACCACTTATTTTAGATTCATATTTAAATTTGAATTTAAAATTGTCTAACACTGTTGATTGTTTGCCATTCTGGCTAAACATTGTTGTAAATTCCATCACGTTGAATAAATATTTAACTTTTAAATCTACTAACATTTAGCACTTGTAAGTAGATACTAACTAGTATTATCAAAAGTGAAGGAACCGATATTACCGATATGCTTCGTTAAAACTTAAAAATACATTTGGATTTACCTTACCAATATCTGCGCAACACACATCACATAATTAATTAAATTATATACGTACATGGGTACACATAGATAGGTATATATGATTTAGGTACTATAATATAGTATAGGTCTATAGAAGGTATATAAAACAAATTGCCGCAGTTTGTATCATGTAAATTTTTTTTTGCCGCAGTTTACATATCAACTTTTAGAAAAAGGTTAATTTTGCTGCAGTTTACATACAGCCAAAATATGTTCCTATTATTGCGAGTTTTTTTTTATACAAAAAATAAATATTTCTTTACGTCTAAGAAAAAAAAAAAAATAATATGTCTCATGATTTAAAAATCTGTTATGTTCCCTAGGCCACCAAAGTCTGAACACGCCTATAAAATACACAATATATACATGTATGTGTATACATAAGAATGTGTGCGCGCGATATTCCATAGTGCAGTAAATTTAAAACGCGGCAGCTGAGAGTAGATTAAGAATGCGACTGATCGGTACAGCGGGGAGGGCAGGAAACCTTCGCTGCAGTAGCAGTTGTACAAATCCCTACGAAATCACTTACAAAGTGTATATGATACAAATACAACAGAAACGTGGCGTGTTCATTGTTCGCGCGTTTGACGTTGATCCGGTTTCTCGTGACTTTGTAGCTATTATGTACATTATTGAAACTTCTACGGATCAAAAAAGGGTTGTCCGTACGATATGTTTAGTACTCCTTCGCGAGGGATCAATTTCTCGGCATTCACGCCATCACAACAGTGGCGTGTGTTGATTCGGGTTCGTTTCATCGCCTCTGAAAAAAAAAAAAAGAAAAAAGTAATAATAAAAACGAATGAGAAAATATGATAATAGTAAACAAGTATAATATACCAACAGGATCAAGACGCTTGCATTCAGGTAGCCGCGTACACGTACCTCCCAGAAATAATGGTTATTGTTGGCAATAAAAGCAGTAAAACTACGAAGGTGGGCCCGTCCACGTATTCGATACGTACAACATGTTTAAACATCCATACGCACGTACGCCAATGCATTAATTTAATTATCAAAAAAAATTATAAAAGTAGAATTGAATGCGGAAGAATTTTCGAACCAAACTCGTAACAGGTCGTTTGATCTATAACATCTACGGCTGAAGTTTTACGCTAATAATTCAAACGTCTTACACGTTTATTACGAAACGAAACGTTTCCGTGCGTTAGTTTCTTTTTCATTTTTTTTTTTTTTTGGCAAGACCAAATTCGTTCTTTTCCGCGATAATTTGTACTTAGATTTTTTTCATCAAACACGTTCGTCATCGGTTTTTTTTTTTTATATATATCTACTCACCGGGTACGCACACGGCAACGAGTACGCGTGCATCATCGCAGCGTCGGTGCGGGGGCATACGGTTTGAATCCCGTCGCGTTCGACGTTCGACACGAGACTCGACCAACCGATCGGACCGAAACGATAACAGTGATCTTTATGCAACGCGCATGTGTCCCGGCGATGTTCCCGGACACCGAAGCGAACAATGCGCTTCGCTAACGAGTACGAATGTGTATTACGAGCACAAAGAGCTTTGTCGCGTTGTCGTTACGCAATACGTATCGCACGTCCGCCACCTCACCCCACCAACCCTCCCATGTCCAGCGGACGGAACAATGTCGTCGGTGCGCGTGTCCCTGCGCGTACGAGGCGAGACGGCACGGGAAGACCGTTTGTTGTGCGTTTGTTTTACGTTTTGTTTGGTTTCGCTAATGAGAAGCACACGTCTTGAGAGCCGACGGCACGCGCGTCCGCACAATGGGTCCTGGACCAAAAACAATGCGTCCGTGTACACGGCTAGATCTTGTTTGATTTTCACGTTTAATTGGACGTCGGTAAACAAAAGGATTTTTGCGTGTCCCTCGCGATCCCCGTTTTTCGCCGCGGCCCACGTTGCTGTCGTTCGACGGGGACGGGACGGCTAGCGCGCGCGCACTCGACCCGTGCGCGCAACAGTGCGGCGTACAAAAACAGCCCAATAATCACGCGCGTAACGATTCTGCTCCGTCCGCTTAGAACAAAACGATCCGAGACAATGATGTGCGCGCAGTAAACACAAACGATAACACTGCGAACGTATATTATTAATAATATCAGTGGTGTTGCGTACACCTGTACGCATTCATTCGAGCGGATGAACATGAATAAAAAAAAAAAAAAAAAAAAAAACTATCGAAACAAACACACTAGTGCTCTGCGTACGGTCCAGTCTTATCGTATAAACATTGGTGAAAGGTTGGTTCGGTGCGATTACATATTTTATGAAATACTTCGATCCGGCCATCCGGCTAGGCGGTTAAGGCTCATTTAAAGTGCATTGAACGACGATATTAAATTTTAGAGATTTATAGGTTATCGATAAAACACGTATGTTTTTACGCGGGAATCGATATTTTATTCTTCCACCGTTGTTTTGTGTACTTTGTATCTGTATACACATATAATGGCGTTGTTTACGGCACTTATAAATAATTATTGTCGAGCATATTTTCAAGAACCACCGTTGCAATTATTCTCGTTATGGTGCGGACGACGCAGAAGTGCATGTATACAGCTGCCACGTCACGTCGTCAGAATTTCTGTTCACATGTACACAATGTACAGTATGTACTTTACAATGCACTACATACGAGTATTATTGGTTTTGTACTTTTTTGTAATAATCTACGAGCAGTTTAAATCCATAGCGATCACCAACCATGTGAGACGATTTAAAGCTTTCACAATACGAGACTGTTTTAGTTCGAATCGTCTATCCGCTCTATCGAAATATATTATATTTTCGATCCTGTCCGGTGGGGAAAAAAATTAGAATACGGTCCGGTTCGGTCCGTAAACTTTTAAAGTCCGAAACTCGTTTGGTCGGTCCCGTGGTCCGGTGCACTTTTACAAATTATCTTTAATGTTCGGCCCGGTCCGGTTAGAAAAAAAAAAATTAGCAATCGGTTCCGTTCGAATGCAGCAAAGATTTTCGGACCGGTCTGGTCCCTGCATTACGGACCGTGCAGAGCAATAGTACGTACTGTACACATGATTTGTGATAATCGCAAACGGCCTACGTCAAAAAGACCTGAGTTCACGTACACATTAGGTACATCGAATTAACCGTTTAAAACGTATCCCGCGCACGCACGGCGTACTATCATTATTGGAAAAATGATTGGACCAGTAGTGTTGCGATGTACGCGCCATTGCACCGGCCAGGAAAAAGTGTGTTCGTTTGTTCTTGGGAACGCGGTAACGTCTTCGCGCACGACGACTGTCCGCCACGGGACGTGTATTTTTATTTATTTATTATTATTATTATTATCGTCATCGTTATTATTATTACTATTTTCGGTTAGCGCGGCGGTCGGTTGAAAATTAATTATAATATAGGGAAAAAAATAAAATGACATTAAGGAACTCATTTTCTCTCGAAAATATTGTCCAACAGCAATAATAATCGCGCGCACCGCCAACGTAATAACATCGTGTAAGAGGCCATTTGTGTCATCGACGGATACAATTTATCGATGATTTTAGTACTGCAGGTTTCGAGCGGCGCGATGTATCCCTCTCCGTCTGCTGCTCCTCCCTGTTCCCTATCACTATAATAGCTAGGGGTCACATAAATTGATGTTTACGGTCTTGTCGGCGACCGTGTGTGTATCGTCGTGTCCTATAATACTTATACTTAGTTTTTTTTTTTTCTTTTTTTTTTTTTTTAATCTGCCAAGACCCCATACCAATTTTTTTTTTTCATTTTATCGTATTTTCTACTTTTCGGTTTTAACCAAGACGCCGCCGCCGATTTATCCGTCTCTGCGGAGACCCGACCGAATATAAGTATGTGTGTGTATAATATTAACAACCGATACCCAACCCTCTCAATGCACTGTAATTCAAACGTCGTCTAGATAAATGATAACGGTTACTGCTTGTTTTACTGCACAGTTCAAAATTCGATCTCGGCCCCAGTACTTTTTATAATATATTATAATTTATTCATTTTTATAATATGCATACAATGCGATGTACAACGCGACGAGTAAATAAACAAAGTAAATTTATTTTCTCTGATGTATTTGCATACGATACGAATCACGTGTTCGGAACGTGGTGTTCTACGGCCAGGAAAAACGTAATGTAATACGCGTTCAAAATATTACTAAATCGAGCGCGTGATTCAGTACATTTTTTCGCCAGTCGAACCAGGTGACATGAAGCATTGAGTTAAGCATATCACATAATCATTGTTTACAGTAAACGTATACTTACACGGAATTGTACGAAACATCCACAGACGGTATTTGTCGTTTTTGTCAGGGAAAAAAAAAACGCGATTTACCCTCAAGTATTAATAACGATGTATAACACAATAACAACTAAATCGCACGTAAAATAACGATGTTACGCTTGTCGTCTTGTGTACGAAACGTTATACGTATTTTTTATTATTATTATTATTATTATTTTTTGTTTTTGTGCGCTTCGATTTGCCGACATAACTAATCGTAACCGATTTGTCTTTGCCCGCACAGGTTCACATACTGTCGCATTTCATAATGAACGGAGTGTGCGTGCGGTGGAAAGGACGCATCGACTTGGACAAATTGGACGGTACCGGTTGCCTGGAGTTCGACGAGGAACGCGCAATGGTGGGTGTTGGTGAATGCCCTCTAGAAACATTAGCGTTCGTGAACCGTTGCTCGTGCATTATGCATACATTTGTATACGTGTAAAGATATTTTTGAACTGTTGCGTTTTCCGTCGGAAACGTTAATATAATAGCCGTTTGACATTTTTAAATTATAGTCTCATTACGTTTCGTCGAAGACGGATTTCGAAAACGCCGAGTTCGGTTTCTCGTAAATCTCTCGAGCGTCCGTCCGTCGCCCACAGTCGAAAATTCCCAAACACGCGGAGGCAAACACACGCGTCGTCGTACGCGACACATGTGACGAGATGACATCGGACGTGGGTGACAATCGAACCCGTTGTGACACCGCAACGGTCGCGTTATCTAGAAATGCGTTTCGTCGTAAGAAAAACAATAACGATTCGTACGGGAGATCCCGTAGCGTTTTTCGTTCGCGTTTTCCAAAACTTCGATTCGTTGCATTCGTTACTCGACCGTACGCGTACCGAGTACCCGAATCGCCGATAACACGCGAGACTGGACATTTTTACCGGGTTGGGCCGCCGACCCAATGCGCGGGATATAGAATGCACCACTTGCGCGGACGTTTTTAGAGACAAGTTAGTAAGCACTGTCTCTCGGGCCAACGTTTGTTGAAACTATTTTTAACGACCAAATAAAAATCTCATAAACACCAACGTAGCACAGTGTTATTAATCACCACATTTTTAAATACTCTACGCGCGTCGTTTTCCACGGTTCTCAAAAGTTAGTACTGTTTTTCGTTCCGCATAACGTGACCGACGCTATAGCTTCAACTGTAATCGACTAAACTTTTGATGTTTACTAGACAATTTGTTTCGCCTTGCGTGTTCCGCGAGCAAGTGACCCGGTGGCTTGATCGATTTACGCTGTACTTCGAATTTTTGCATAGTGCTTCGAATAGTAATTACATAAACTAGGTATATGTCAGTACTTATCATAGTGCATAGCAAACGAATCGCACCGGAAGTAGTCGTAGAAACAAATTCGAAGCATAAAAATTCATGTCAATGATTTTCGTGTTTACAGATCGAGAACAGAATGTTACAGGAACAAGTAGAAAGGTACAACGATCGTATCAGAGACTATCAAGGCAAACCTCGTGCATACAGAAACCAAGAGCGTGGCGTTACCGATTCCAATTTAGAAGTTAAAAGAAGATTGAACTATTAGAGACAATACATGTGAGCGCTCGCATACATGCGTATGTGTGCGTGTGTGCGCGCGTGTGTATGTATGTGTGTGTTTTTGATGTGAGTGTATGTGTTTTTTATATACTGTAAACCTTATGCAATTTTACTCGAATGTTTTATGCGTGTATGTTTTTTTTTTTAAATTAGTCTTATTTGTAATCACATAAAAAAAACCTATTATAATTATATTGACTCGCGTTTTTACACCAACTATTATGAATTGCGTTTGCATAATAAACAATCATTTTTATTTGTATTTTAATTTCCTGAAAGTAGCGTATCGATCAACCGTTTGACGATTTTTAGAAACGATTTGATTTTCCAATCTTTTTTTATTCCAACTGCGCTTTTATATAGAGTATATAGAACGGTAATCTAAACGAAAAAATTATTATTGTATAATATATTATGCATTAAGTTCATTACAAGTAATTACCAATTACGGGAAATTTAACCATTTAATGTATTAATTAATGTTATGAAATAAATCAAATGGTCTGATATTCAATAAAAAGAAATTACCCATAAACTACGATTTATTTATTCGGCATTAATCACCTCCAGTCGCTCAGTTCTTTCGAAATCCTAGTTCTAAAAGTTTCACGAGGTCGTGGTTTTGTGCCGTAATCACCGTTTATTTATAAACGATATTAAAATATATTTTAATAATATATATATATTTATATTATAAAACAATATTTTCTCTTTATTTACTACCACCAACGGTGGCCATGGTAGCTCGGTATGCTCTCTCTTGTTTGGATCGAAGAGATCTATAGTACCTTTTTTCCCCTATAAATCTATCTCATTTCCCAATGATTGTACTTTTTTCCGACATTATACGTGTATGATTTCAACTTATTCATGTTCGAACATAGTAATAGATTTCAAGTCTTTTGACGAGTACTTCTCTTTAGCGTAACGTCTGCGTGCACACATCATCGAATCAAATCCGAAACGCGTTACTCGAGATTTTTGATTTTTTTTTTCTCTAACCGGCCACGATGTCTTTCAAATATCTTTTGTGCGCATTATTTTCACGCTCGACTTTTGACAATCGAAACGGAGGGGGTGAGAGAGAGAGAGAGTGATCGGCTGCAGTTCGGCGCCGCGTCGCTGGACACACCCGTTACAGCGTAGCGTTTTACCAATATATATTAATATGTATATTTCGTCGGCTGGTATAGAATACAAATAATAAGACGAAAAAATCGCACGTACAACGAGCACAAAAAAGAATAATAATAATAAAAAAAAAAAAACCCTCGAGTCAAAGGAACAATGGAGAAGTACACGCGTCGCCAATTCGTCACTTTTTTGACACGCACTTCCCCGTGCAGCGGCGATATCCCCGGACCTCTCGATACAACAATATACACTATCCATATACATATCTATGCATGAATATACGCACACACGTCATTATATAACGGATGTATATAATAACAAACGTCGCGATGTTCTCCGGAGTGCACGCAAATCGTAAACGGCGTGCGTGATGTGACAACTGGGGGGAAAAAAAATAAAATAAACGCTCGTGACAGACGGGTCAATTGCGATGTAGACGTCATCGATCTGTTAATTTTCGCCGACCGAACGGCGGCGGGGAGTGGTTAAACGGCGGAAATCTGACTTCCCCGTGAAAAACACGGTTTCGGATGAACAACGTGACGGATGATCGATCAGAACTACACACTTATATAAATGTATTGTATCTTATTATTATTATAACGGGCGTTTTCGGTAGCCGACGAGTGAGATTTTGTAAAATTTCCAAAACGCTTACCGTGCTGCGGTACGGGGTTCGATTTTCCATCGATCCTCGCCGTAACATTTGTCGTCTCGACGCACCTAACGGCAAACTACTGGTGGATTCTCCGGCGTTCTGGTTCAGCGAAAAAAACTATTCGATACCGCGTTCCTTCGAGTTATTGATTTTGATTTTATAACAATGTTTTTTTATGCAGCGCAACATGCGGTTGTTCAACGAGTTCGAACAGACGATAGAATTATGTTTATCGGAAATGTTCACCTTTATGGATAATCTATAGCCATTTATTGATCACGTATTTTCTCAAAAATCAACATTTTGATTGGTGGGTCGCCTCTCCTCTTGGGATTTTCGTCACCGCTATACGCTTTACCGATAACCTAATACTTAAGACTTTAGACCGGTGTATTGGTAGAAGTTTTTAAAGAAATTTGCATATTTTTCGTGCCGTTTGTAGTAGGTAATAGATTTCCAATAAAATAAAAGGAGGGTTGGAACCCATTACATCTATGAATTTGAAATTCACCCCTCTCCATCAGAATTAGATGTGTCCACCGTTAATTCAAGTATTTCTTCAACGTCGAAGAGAACAGCCGAATTAATTTAATTCGAGTATAAACTAAAATAGTTATAAAGTTTCTTACTACGTAGCATGTACATATCAATTATATTTATATTATATTTATATTATATTTAATGCGATTTCGAGACGTGTTCGTGGTGAGTAATATACTACATATTGTGCATTTATGTTTCACAAGCAAACGACTGTACTGTTTTCAGTTGCCTATTGATGTGACAATTTAAAACGATTTTTCTTTACCCGTCATCACGCCATTCGGAACCCGTACAAATATCAAAATATGTTGTTCCGCTCTGGGGGCACTCGTTCAAACAGGACGCGAAATTATTTATTACATTACGTCCGAACAAACAAACACCTTCATATTCTTCGTCTCCGACATGTTGATCGTCGGTATTATAATCATTACTATTATTGTTATACTTTTAAACTTTTGCGAAACGATTGTCGTACACGAGGACTGTGCAGTATACTGATGATGCGTGAATAATCGTTTTTCGAGACCCGTCGGTGACGGTTCACCAAACGTTGTATTGATATTCGATGATAATTCTCTTCTGCTCCCGCATTGTGTACACGTTACTGGTACGGTGTCACGTATCCGCACGACTCGGAGAAACATTAAAAGTGTACGCTTACGATACATAAGACCAAGTACCAACGATGATGATATGTGCGCGCGTATTGATCACGGTGACCAAGACGGATATTTTTCGTCGGATTTACAAAAGAACCGCGGCTCGCAGTCGTAACACAGCTCGGTTCAGAGTGCAAACGATGACATATTATTATACGTTATATAACGTTTATTTATATACACGTCGTTCCAACAACGGCCGACTATTCCATTCCGTGTAAATATGGTTTATTCGCTCACTCGACAGAGCACACACACACACACACACATGCATACACGCGCACACGCACAAACGCGACGGAGAAAAGTCATAAATCATCGCTATGGTTTTTTTCGGCAACGTCGTCGTAGTCGAATAATGTGTGTTATATTTCGTACGACGATCGACGCAAATGATTTACAGTTCCTTTTGAAGTGTGTGCTCCGCACCACCATTGTGATACGTGTGTGTAAATATTTCTCTTAATTTTCACCGAGCGCGCCGTTTTGAAAGCGGAGAAAAATAATATAATAAAAACTGACCGTATTGTGCGACGCCGCCGTGTCGGCGTAGAAATATATTATATTTATACAGCCGGTGCTATATTTTATACGAGTCTCTTTATTGCGCGCGCGCACACACACGCACACCGTCTTGTAAACAGAACTTACGTTTTTTTTTGTTTTTTTATTTTTTATTTTATTGTTTATCCCGCACTGTCGTAGAAACGTTTTCGCTCCGGAGAGATCCAAAGACACTCGACGATATATTTTAACAAACGGGCGCGCCGAGGCGGACAGCGTGCAAACGCTCTGCGGAGGAGTGCTACGATACACGTTTACACATGTTTGTTATTAATATTTACGCGGTCCTAACGATTGAAATTAATGCGTTTCACGTACGCATGCCACATACGAATCTATCGCAATCTCTCCCACCGTGCCACGATCAAGCGATTTTTTTTCAATTACTGCCGCGAATACGGTTCGGAAATCGAAAAGTTCATATTTTTACTAACCGTACAATGGTCGACGTGCACGTGAATGATTTGCGATTTAAACGGATTCACAGCTAGGACTAGAATGAGGATGGGCGGATCGACGAATTACGATCTATTTCTCGGACGGCCTGAAAACTTCTTGTATTTATCGCTGCTGTAGCCGTTCTAATGTTCTTGATACATTCAATTGTAAGATCGTCTTCGCGGACACGTCTCCGGTCTGCATGGACGATATTATTACGTGTTCACTATTTTAAACATGATATTTGTATACACAATCAGGTTATTTGGAAAAACGTGATTTTTCAATAATTCATAGGTTAATAGTCACAGAGTAATAAAAGAGTTTATTTTCATTTAAATGGGTTTTTTTTTGCCCCATCGATCTCGTATTCTTTTATGTTCTTTGCGGTATACGGTCTCGGCTACATACGGTCGTTCGAGTTGTAAGCAACACATATTATACACAAGGCAGTAAATCATTTATCGGCTTTATCCGTTTCTGACAATAGTACACATGTTTATGTTAAACCCGCGTGTCCACTAAATATTTTAAACCGGAGTATTAATCACTTTTTATTTTTCGCGGAAATAATAGAACATCATATTATATGATAACGTAATACAATACGTGCAGTTTGTATAGAAGACGATGATAGTATACGTTTTAAATTCTTGAGCAACACAAATATCCGTTTTACCAAAATCACTAATACTCATAAAACACACATTTATTACAATCTTTTTTGTACGGATAAAATATAATAAAATACACAAACATATATCGTGTATTATGGAAAACTATGTTCAAAACAAAATGTTATACTTATAAGTGGGTTCACAAAATCGGTCTAACGTTGAATCACTCCGTAGTTGCAACACATGTTAGTTCAAGAAATCCCATAGCCTACACGTATGGCCTTTTACGCGTGTAGAACTTTCCGAAAAATAGCTTTGAACCGAAATAAATAATACGATAAACGTGTTCACTTAAGGGAAGTGTAAAAATATTTTACTTCGGAAAATCGAGATTCGAATGGACGCGTGCCTAAAACCCTAGACGGTATGGTCGAATTTCTCTTTAGGTTGAAAAAAGGTAACGGTCGAACTGCATTCGTTCAATAGAGGAGTTAAAACTTTAGACGGCTTTCCATTATGAACGTATAAGTGCATACAAGTAGTATAACTATTTTGTTGTGTATTGTTGAACATTTTTCGTGTACAAGTTTTGTACCTATGCGAAAAATGCTTCTATATACACGTATTTATAATTAATCACCTTTATAAAAAAGTTAAAAATATTACGAATCACATGCTTATGAACGCTACGGCACAATTACAAATATATCTTTATTATTTTAATGCAGAACACTGACATAATGTCATCAACTCTACACAGTACAAAAAATAAATAAATCATATTGGAAAATATATCAACTTATATGCTTAAAAGCGTATTATTAGTTTAGATTGTTTGAATTAAATTTGTTATCACTACAAAAAATGATTGAAAAGCATTTTAATAATAATACTTGACGGTTTAATTGATTATATTTTATACGGTTTAATCGGATGATTTTAAGATTTTAAACATCGAATATGTATACATCATAGTAGTACGAATGAAAAAATCAATTTTAACCATGCCGACAATCAAAACCATTTTCAGCCCCAGGTTTATAAGTAGAAAATAAAATTAGCGTATTCTAAACGTTTAACAGAGGTTAAGCCGCATGGTATTTTTGTTGAAATATCTTTTTCGAGCTCGGGTGCAGTTCGATCACTAGCTGATTGTTACCCGAGTGCAGTTCGACCATTATCGTTTTTCGACCCAAACGCGATCCGACTAAAATAAACAAGTGCAAAATTCGACCGTAGCCGCCCGGGAAGCGGGGGCGAACGTGGTTTGAAGATCGCGTTGTAATTTATACGGGTCCGCGCGGAGATTGAGATCGCCGCGACGACGACGGTCAACGAACAGGTGCGGATCGCCGCGGGAATAATCGCGACGTAAGATCGAGAGCGCCATGTGATGCAATCTATACTGCTCGTACACGTACGTAATACGTGTGTACACACGCACACGCATTATGCTCGAAATAGGGGACTTGATATCGATATTGAAACGTATTACGGCCAGACAAACGCGCGCACGGGACGTCTCCTTTCACCGTATTACGCACCGCCGCCGACCCCCTATGTATACGTATGTAATGCAGCCTTACACGCACAGGTAATTGCGTGTTGTACGAAAAGGACGAGACCGCGGAGCACAGAGACGCAGGATTCGGACAATTCGCGGAATCGGTGAAGAACGTGAGCCGTGGGAAAAAAAAAAAAACGATGATTAATACAAAATAATGTGTTCGCAAAACGGTGAAAGCGCATTAGTGTAAAATGTCGTACACAAAAAAAAAAAAAAAGCCGTATTCCCGTATCTGCGGACCATCGAACGCCAAAATACTACGAGAAGAAATGTCTCGGAACGCATTGCGGAATATCGTTTGTACAACACGATCTAGAGTTTGCGACGCCCAAAGGGTTCGAATATAACTAAACCGTACATTCGTCGGGGAGTACCGTTCGTTGTCCGTATTTTTTTTAAATTTGTATTTCTCCTTCAGCCAAAGGCAGACCGTTAAATCCGCCATTGCAAAGAATAGTTTGAACGGCAATGAACTATTGTGATCCTATAAATTCCTATAATAATAGGCGCCTCTGTTTCTCGACAACGCGGTTTCATTAACATTCATCATTGATTTATTATATTATATTCATTAACGTTTGTCATTAGTTTTTACTCGAACAACGTGAGTATGTTCTTATTATGAGGTATTTGAAATTATTCAACTACAGTAAGTCACCCACTGTGATCGTCTTATAGACTGTCTGCGTCATGGCAAATCTTCGTTCAGTGGAACTGATTTTATATTGTTAGCGTATTTTCCAGAGATATCCAATCCATTATCAAACCTAATGGTTCGTTATCCGTTCTTTACGACATTTTGATTTTCAAACGAGTCACGTGACCATGTTAAATGTTAACATTGAAGAATACCGATGGTTCGTTAAAAATGTAAAATGTCGCAAACGACGAACACAGACAATGTTATTTTCTGAAGATTTGATTCGAACAAAGTCAAGTCTAATATTAAAGCTTTAAACACAAAATGATTTCTACATAATACAGATTCGCTGTGTTTCTGTCGTTTTGCAAGACAGAGAAAACACGTACGTGACATATGCGTAATCACTGTGGTGCGCAACTGTGATTACACATATACTCGCTGTTACGTATTGGTTTTCCTTCGCCGTATTACTAACCGTCGTTCTTTCATCAGACGTACACACACGTATATATTTATATATATTGGTAGAAACACACTCGTGCGCACGGATACAAGTATGATATTTATGTCCACATAACGTGTAAAAGGTTGACGTGTAACCCATATGGGCCGTGCAGCCGTACAACATTCAGACGATTCGCGGAATCTGCCGCCGGAGCACAATGCGCGCAACGGACAAACCGTCCGAAGAAACGAGAACCCTCCAGGGTGTATATATATACATATATGTATATAAATGTGTACCTTAAGGTCAGTGGAATATTATTTTCTCTTTCACACTCCACATCCCGGGAATCGACGGCGACGGTCCGTAAAATATAGACGTACGTTTTTCTGAGTTATGTAATATGTGCTAGTCGAATTATCCGACCTTCTCTTAACGTTTTACATCAAAGCGATTACTATTTGGACGTAAAAAAACAACCAATAGAGATAATAATATTATACACGTATATTATACACGTGTATTATACACGTACAGTACAATGAGTAAGGCTCGGTTTCCATAAAGTCCGATTACCGTTACGTTTCGATCGGTTTTTATTCGTACGACATTTTGAAATGCATTTGCACAGTAACGATTTATGACGTGGTTACGATACATCGGACACTGCAATACATATATACGCAGTTTATAGTATTTATAACGATAAAATATGTAATTCTGCTGAAGGTTTTTGAGAAGTGATTTTATTTTACAAACAAAGTGTACTCGTACATAAGGCAACAAAAAAAAAAAAAAAAAAAATTAAAAAACGAGCGTAAATCGGCATGATGGATAGATATTATATCATTGTACAACTATAATAGGTGAATGCTTCGTAAAAAAAACTATGTAATTACATTATAAACTTTTCGTTTTGTTTTTCCCTCAACTGCGCAGTGTACAATTATACGTTATTGTTGGTTTATGATTTGTATACTCTTCGTGTGACCACCGCGTGGTATTGACCATCGATCATGTTTACCACAGCCAGTTTTATCGGTATTTGAAAATTAAATATAAAAAAAATAGCCATCGTTAGAAAAATAAATAAATTTAATGCATTAAATCCAAGGACTGGACAGTTACTATAATATAGTATCACGTGTATATATGGTTACGACGCGTGTAAAATTACTAAACGTTAAAATTTATGTGAAAAACGTTTGCCGCAAACAACGTTTGTTACGAATAACATATGCGAACAGCATGATTATACTATTAGAATAATGTGCAACGGATTAAGTACACGAATTATAATTATGTTATGCTAATGAAATGTAGATTTTGATATCGTATATAAATATATGCACATGGTTTCCCGAGGCGGAATACGTAGTGCAGTATGTATTCGATAAGTCAGTGCATTATATAATGTTTGCGTTACAGTTTATAGTTTATAATTGAGACGCAATACACCAAAATGCGAAAATGATACTGACATCGTTACAATGATGGCCGAACGGGAGAACCCCTCCCCCGAAATGACTGTCTTATCTTGTAAGATATATAATAATTTAAAAACACAGGTATAATGTTGTATCGTGCATCATCTAATAGTTTTCACAGTTTAATCAAACTAAATTAAAACAAATTTTATATTTAAACTAATCTTTAATGGATTTATTAAAGTTAAATAGTTCGTGCTTAATTAAGAGAGAGAAATGAAAATTTAAAACACCTCCAAAATATTTTTCTGGCCAGGCCACTGGTTAATACATTTCCGTTTCAGAGTAGTAGAATGAAAAAAAGAGAATTCTTTCAAAATGTGAACTGAGTAGGTACTATACGTAAAAATTTTCGGATTTTTTATTTTTCTGTTCTTCTTGATATTTGACGTTGTTCAATATGATGTGTACAGATATCATAACCGATTTTCGAGGTACAAATCAATAAATCGTAATACTCGCACTTTACAAAAGGGTAATAACATATATTTATTGTATAGCATTTCACATGCCATGTATAGAAAAAAATTGCTAAAAAAAAAATTAATATTCGTAAGGGTCCCATTTTTATTTTTTTTTCTACCCTGTACGTTTCACCGCGTACACTCCGTGAGTACTTGGCGTACACTACACCTTTTATGATGTTCTGAATTTATGTGATGTAATATATTGATAGTAACCAAACGCTATGCGCGGCGATGTTATTAAAAATTCCAATCGCGGGCCCTATGCATGAATAATTGTTGTGTTATTAACTCACTATAATTTTGTCCGTTTTTAATATGACGATGCGCAGCCTTGCGTTCATATATGCGTTCAAACGAATCGTGAAAAGGGGTTAACATAAAACAGACATTTATACATGTATACAACATAATGTAGTCCGTATCGTTTCTGCGTGCAATTCGAACGATTCGCGTCTTCTCAGATCGTAATATACAATATGTGTGTGTGTGTGTATGCGTTAGTTCGTGAACACTTGCGTCCGGGGTAGTTACGCGCAAAAAATTCAAAATACGCGCATACACACGTTGCACGCAAAGGGTTATCGTCACGAGGGCCCCTTTCAATAAAACGCTCTCTCGTGTTGTTACGAGTCTTATATTATTATTTTTTTTTACGAAATAGCAATTCGGCCGATGAAATATCGACGATCGTTTAGTGCACCTGCAGCACTGCTGCACTGCTCGCGCGCGACATGTGTAATCGTAATTAATAAACAATTTGTCAACGCGAAAACAGCTTTAATGAAATGTTAATAATAAAAAGAACCCAGTAAAGGGTTGTTTTTACGACTGCGACAATTATAAAAAAAAATTAAAAAAAAAACGCGGATCGAGAAAGTGGGGGATATCGGCTGGGGGTCGTCTGCAGACAATGCGATCCGGATAATATTCAAATCACCGCTCGTCCACCCTCGATCGCGACGTTTAAGCTCGATAAATGACTTCGGCATTTGCATGGCGGATTTAGATAATCGTAAATTATGGCCAACGTGTTAATTTAATGAAATGTAACATCGATTTTTCCACGGCGCGATGAGGGTATACAGGAGGCATTGTGACTAAAGGGCGGCCGCGATTTATGACGATTGTTTAACGAAATCCTAGTCCTGCGGGTCGGTGTCGTACTCTTGACGTTGCGACCGGACGTAATATATCGTTTATGATAGAAATTAATTCGATCGTTAGTTAGAACGTTGTTTCGTTCATAGCAGTTAGCGTTAAAAAATGTACTTGTTTTTAACTACGAGTATGACGCAGTTCGTAGTTCAATCAAGGCGAACAGTACACGGATGAAGTGTTTATTTCTGCGGCCACACCTATGGTAGTTTCAAAAATTAGTCAAAAACTGTATTACAATTGAAAAGCACTCGGAGAAAAATAAGAGAGAAGCCTGAAGAGAGGATGATCCATTTCCCGTACCCCGTAAATACGTCACCGGTTCGAGGCGAAGTCACGACGTGGACGACACGGGAATCGGTGTAGAGCGAGAAGAAATGTTTGCTTCTCTGACGAGTGGACAGTGATTTTTCACGCGATAATTATTGCCGCGTACGTATTATTATTTTGATTTTAATTTTTCCTCGAACACGAAATGTTTTTCTCGTAACTCGACCATTTCACGAGTTATTTACACTGCAGTGCTCGTATGTAAAACGATACCAGCGCGTAGAGTCAAATGTCGAATGCGCGATGTAATACACGTACATATGAGTTGAGCCATACTGAATGCCATTCGTATTGCAGACAGACGCAGCGCAGTATGGATCGTTTGTGCGCGCGATCGTGTAAAAGTATATCGAATGACACGTCGTACAACTGTCGTTTACAGTCGATGATTTTTAAAACTAGTCGCGATCGAGTATTTACGTATTGTGTACACGAATTGCACGTGATTCAATGTATCGCATTGCATTGTATCTCCGTGCACACATATCCGTGGACCAAGACGTATTTCGTGTACGTTTTGATTTATACAACAATGTCGGGTCTGCGACACACGCACACGCGTTATTGCATACGGCAGACGATTATGTTTCCTCTGCGACAGAATCCATAGGATGCCGTGATTTATTTAGCGAGCGGCAGAGGGCGATTTCGACATTTTTTTTTTTTTGTTTTCGTACGACGTCCTACTGAAGTTTACATATAAATGATATGTCACAAGAATTGAGAAAACTCATTTGAACACGTCGCATAAAGCGTGTACTGGAAACCGGGTTTTTCACGTTTATCGTTGTGCACCCTCAATAGTTCTACGAAAATCGAAATTTAGTCTTTCTAATAGTTTATAATATTTTAAGAGAAAACCGATGATTTTGAAAACAACTATCCAAAAAGGAAAACGTTTTAAATTTTAACACTTATGGACTACTTTGGACTGTTTTGGAATGTCTTACCTTTTGATAAACTGTAATCGAATAAGTATTTTTAACGGTTTTGCACGTATGCGCAAAGAATGGAATTGAAATCTTTTTAAAAAATATATTTATTTTTTTTTTCTGTCAAATGTTTATGTGCAGCTCAAAGTAGCAAAATATTCAGTACATTTGACCAACTCGATACTTTGAGAGTTTAACATGCTAGCCGTGGACAATAGTTGCGTCTGTTCGTCGCGCTTCAGGTACATCGTCCGTGCATTTTGGTACGTGACCATCGTATAGTGTATTTCGCAATGACGGAACACGAGTGTGTAATGTACTCATGGATGCACAAACGGAAAACACAAGGGCGAAACGAACACAACACTTTCGTGTGTGATCTATTTGCAATTACCTTTGCACAAACAAGGCTGCAACAATTGTTCAGTACTTTCATCATCATGGCATATCCTGCATATTTCTGTGCTTGACATACTGCGGACATATTATTCAGATTAAATTAAATTAATCAACACACATTTACTTCTGTTCAAATAGAAACGCATTACATTTAATTTGATAATCTAAATCGAGGTGAACAATTAAGAAAAATTATAATATTATACGTAGATAGAAATTTACAACGATCGTACCTTTAATATATATTAATATTTAATACATAACGGTGAAAGCTGCCTACAGTGTTAAAGCTTTATATTCTAAAATGATGCACGTGATAATACTGAGTAGTTTTAAAGTAGTTGATATCAAATGTCAAAAGAGTATTTTTTAAGTAGAATACAAATATTTGAAGATGAATCACCCACAGTGCCACTTTCTCCAACATCTATAATAACACGATGGGGAACGTTGTTAGATGTGTCTGTTTATTATGCAAATCATCTCACTGATATACGCAAAGTTTTCGACAAACTGGATTCAGAAGATGCTGTAGCTGTAGAAAAATGTGATAAAATTTAAAAGGTTCTATTTATAGAAACATATATAGTATACTAACTATGGATGTTTATCAGCCAAATATAACTAGGTATGAGTCATCCAAGCTATTTTTGTTAGAAGTAATATCAATAGTCAATAATTACACATATAAAATTAACAAAGCTGGTGGACGAAAAGACAACGAAATACGTAGCAAATTTAATATGGTTCTTGAGAAAATTAGCGAATTTAAAACGGTTTGTAAAATTTTAAAAGTACTTATTGGAAAACTTGAAAATATTCAAGGAATTGACGAATTAACTGCAGAAGATATTTTTTAAATTTTTGCTAATTACATTTATTGAGGTGGAAGGAAGAAAAAGAGTGGAAATATTAAATTGATGGTATCATCATGTAAAATGTAACAGTTGGACGATGATAACTGAAATATGTGACAAAAGTAAGTGACATAACGTGATAAAAGTTTTAAATTTTTCTTGAAGCAATGCCATTAATGGTAATTGTCTCTAGTGAAATTGACATTAAAATCTCCTACTAAAAGTAGTGGTAATTTATCGAAATTCTCTTTCAAAAGCATCGAGCCGTCGTGACTATATGAAGTAATCGCCGATGTAAAAATGTAATGATATCGTGAATTTTTTGATCGGGTGAAATGTATAAAATGACCATGAAAAATTCTCTTCCGTCGTCCATAACAATTTGAGAAGCACACAGGTAACGCACAGGTGCTTGACTTACGTTGATTTCTGTAACGTTTCGCACCATAATATCTATATTAGCGGTCGAAACGTGAGAAATATTCGAGTTCTGATATATGGCAACTCCAGCGGCTCTAACATTTTTTCGTTAAAAAAGAGCAATACCATGAAATAACATATACGTAACAATATGTTCAACGTAATATACAAACAATTTTTTTATACTTAACAATATAGGTGTACATTTCTTTTAAATTCCTCCAACATTCCTTTCGAAATCAAATATATCCTCTCAATCAAACAAAATAAATATCATACTTAACATACTATCCTTTTTCAACCGTACTGGCATTTTAATTTAATATCTTAAAATTATCATTTCTTTTTATTTTTAATTATTAAAAAAAATAAAATAAAATAAAATATAGGTGTACATGTTATACGCTTATAGAGCAGTGGGTGAGTACGCCGATACTGCGCGCGGAAATAGGAAATCGCCTAGTTTCGGCGAACTCAGCAGACGAGCCACGAGTACCGCACCATTAGATGTTTCACATCAGAAAAAA
This sequence comes from Sipha maydis, assembly GCA_034509805.1. Lineage (NCBI taxonomy): Eukaryota > Metazoa > Arthropoda > Insecta > Hemiptera > Aphididae > Sipha > Sipha maydis. The sequence continues at coordinate 38,274 of JASXSY010001876.1, read as the reverse complement.
AAAAAAAAACACACACAACACGTTTCTCACCGTCGGCATTTCGAAAACGGTAGGTTTCGCTATTCACGAGAACCGCTCACATGTACGTCGTATACGCACATGCATGCGCACACCCTTCGGAATGACATTAAATAATACACTCGTCTGTAACGACGCCCCGTCCGAGATCCAAGGCGTAGATTTAAGTTCGTGTGCATGTGTGCATGTGTGCGTGCGTGTGTATGGGTGCGTGTGTGAGTGCCAGCGCTCCGCAGTTATTATCCCGTACGTACGAGAGTATTAATATTATGTATCAATTTCGTCGCGAGGGGGCAGATGAGCCTCGTAGATAATAAACAACAATCGTAATGGCATTGCATTATTGCACGACCCGAAGAGGGTACACATTATACGTATTATTATGTTATGTATACCTGTACAGGACGTATTCGTGCACACATGCCGACGCCGCCGCCACCGACTCCTGCAGCGATCCTCGACCGCTATCGTTTGTCTTTATCCTCCAGCGCACGTCGTTGTTGCGGGCTCGTGAGTGTGGAACATTCGAGATCCAAGTTAGCTCGTTGCGATTCGATCGCCGCGCCACGTTTTCACGGTCTTGCGAACACGAGTTTCGAACGTTTGCCAGCACTCGCGGTGATCATGTGCATTGTTCAACCTGAGGTTTTCGCGCACACCGATCTTGTCGACTGTTACCGTGGGCATCGGACATCAACACGGTTCGACAACAATGCGTTACGTTTGAAATTGTAATTACAAATGGAATACGGTTGAACGGTTCGTCTCACTGCCTAGGTAAATCTAGGTAAATAGGTGATGACGGTGTACGAGGGAACACTAAATGAAAATTTGCAAACCGATCATTTATCGATTCGTCAATCCAACATAAAGTTGATAGCGTTACCGTTCATCATGACCAATTAACATAGGTGGATATAACAACGTTTAAAGATTAAGAGGATATAAGTATAAATATAAATAGTTAAAATATTAAATTGTCAGGTCACCTTAGACACACTATACTAAGTTACAAGTTGAGCAATTAGACATATTTCAATAATATTATATATTCATGATGTACAGTTAATAATATGCGTTGGAATTTTAATAAGTTTGAAACTCCTGCAACGATGTAAATTCAGTTTTTAACTGAGGATCGATGGGGGCATTCGTTTCTTACTAGAATTTAAACAACTGGAAAACAAATATCGCTAGCACGTTTTAACTTGTATCTGACGCTTAATGTTTACAAAATAGTTTTACATACTTACGTTACATGTTCAAAACAACAAATATTGTAGTACAATTATTCTAAATGAAAAATTATTATTATTATTCAATTTTAAATTATTCTAATTCTAAGCTGTAATAATATAGTTATAGATGTTTCATACAAATTGATTTTTATGGCAATATCGCTTACTGGAGCAATAACAAGCATATCAAACAGCTGATAGATAGGCGTAGATAGGTTGCTGAAAATAGCGTTAAGTGGACATAGTGGTAACTGACAAAGTTAGAAGAACGTTTATAATTTTAATAGTTTCGGGAAAAGCATAGTTAATTTAAAATTTTTAAAATATAAGTAAGCCATGGATCTTAATTTAAATGATTTATTAAGTTTTTCGCAATCAAGAATGTAAGAAATACACACATTACCTTATGTACATGCTCATGTGTCTATTTTTAACTTATATCAAGTATTAATTGTTACTTTTATTATGACAATAATTATCTAGAACACAATATTAAAATTATAAAATTTAACATGATATTACCCAAAGTTCGATTTATAGCGGAACTGTAACAGCTATTCGTTTGTACTGCTTTTCTAATCAGTCGGAGTCGGATGTCCATCCCCCCTCCCTCCAGGGTTTGTTCAGACAAACGTCACTAACATAATTGTCAGAAACATCGGCTCGGCTTTTGTGATGTTCGAACGGGGTGGAAATATCTGTAAATTATTTTTCCAGAATTATCACCGGACTCGCACCGTTTATCATATTAAATCAATAATCGCGTAGTGCGTGGTAAACATGTTCGGGTCACTCGCTCACGCAAAGGTACTATTCCACTTTGGGCGGCCGTAGTCCCGCGCCGAGTCGGCCCGTTCCTGTTTCTGTAGCCGACCGTTACCGCGCCGCATAAGATACCGTGGATGGTCGAAAACACCCAACCATTTCATGCGGTGCGTTTTGTATTCGATTGCGCGGCACGTGGAAATCCGTCGACCGGGTCGTTCGGCAACGGCTGTAGAAATACTATCACAACAGCTGGAAGACGCTGGAAGAGATGCAACGGCAGATCCTTAGGGGGGAGGGGTCCGCAGCTAATATTTGTCGACAAATTGGCCTCTTGGAGACTTCATACATTTGTTAATAGTGCCGACTATAGGTTGAACCTCAACACTAGACTGTGGCAAATGCCCCAGTTGTCACTCTCCAAACGACAGCACCGGTATGATTGTATGGTGCATTAAACGCCGGACCACGTGTAAGATGCAATCTTCCATAAAACAAAACGGAACATAAGTGTTTTCGACGATAATTACGAATAGACGTGTTGTACTGTTTGTACTGCGTGTTTTTTCGTTATAAGGCGTGCGTTTACGATCCAGCTTCTGCCCTAATACGTGGCCTCTTGAAATATCCAGACCCGCAGTTCTCCAACGGTGGATCCGCCCTTGGAACGATGTGATTTTATCGCGGAAAATCGTCCCGGGGCGCAACGTCAGTTTCACTGCAGTGACGTACGCGGCCGTATCGTTATTAATCACTATCGATTCCTGGTACAGTGGGCGATGTTGACGCAGGTTACATTAAACGTTTAAACGTTTGATGTAATCTGCGGTATTTGGACCCGGACCAACGTAACGGTCTGGTGATTTTAAAAATAGAATCGAAAACTACGTATATTCGACGTGAGTTTTCCAACAATTTTTCGATCATCTTTTTGCCACAACTCCGAGTATCTACTTCTCCCTCAACCATCACAACATCGATTTAATAAGCTTAATTTTAGTCCGGTTTCACCAATGTATATCAAAAGTATTTCTAATTACACATCATTCAACTATCTCTTATCAATACTCACCAGCCAAATGGCTTCGCGAGTATGTCGACGACTTTTTGCCTCGTTGTGCAGCCCTCGGGTCGAATTTACTTCAATATAATTGTAAGTCGTTCAAACGGAATTTACAGTGATTTCCACTCTTTCGAATCAAATTCGCTTATACAATATTTTTGTCAAAAATTTACATTTTTTTACCACTGAAAAGATATTTCTTCTGCACGATCTGAATCGGGAATTTGAAGTTGTACGAGTCCAAAATGTCTCGGACAAAAACAAACATCCCCTTCCATTATTTTTCGTGCAGGTTTCTTCGGACGCTAACAACGTGGAAATCCTAATTATCACGTCCTCACATAACACTACAATTAAAATCGTAAAACTACTTAAAAAGAATCGCGGCCTTCGGCAATCACGCAAATATCAGTCATATGACCACACATAAAATGATTGTGTTCACGCTTTGCGTTGTTTCAAATGTGGGTAAAACCATCATACTTATGAGTGTACCAAATATCGTAGTACTCCTCCTAAATGCGTCCTCTGCTCAACAGATCCATGGCCAATTACATAAGATTACACATATTTCAAAACCGTTTTCAAGAAAACTTCTTCAAATGTAATGTCAACTAAGGCCATTGACTACCATAGTCAATTCAACGCTGGAACTTATGCGGAAGCAACAGCGAATCAAAACAGATCCACGGAACATATATTCCGTATTTTATCAGTCCTCTAATTACACTCCTTTCTTCTGTTATAAACACATTAATCGTGAACAGTACTAACTAAAGTTGGTTTTTTTTTTTTTTTTGTTCAAATCTCTCTTTCTATTATATTATCTGTTTATGTTACACTTATGATTAACGTATATCGTTGTATCATTACGTATTATAATCGAATGTTAACATTTTAACCACAGCATTATAATATTTCGTTTTTACGACCTTCACTGGTTATTAGCTATATCTATCCATATATTTTATTTCTGGTAGCAATAAATAAAAAAATAAAACAATACACGATATTGTAAGTATAAAAAATATCGCAGTAGGTGTACGTGCTTTGAAAATAGAAAACGTATATGAATTCACTAGGCGCGTAACATTTGTTCATATACGTGTACTATATTTGTCCGTAAACGGCATCGGAACATAACGTACACACGAAAGCATTGTACGCGCAATAATAATAGTATAATGTACACACACGCACACACATTCGCCTCGAATATTTTAATATCGTTCACGTTCGGGGCGTGACACAATTACACGATATTAATTACGCGACGAGCTAATAACAACCCTATAATAATATGTATGGCAGGCAGAGCGACGACCCCGAACAAATACGCGCGCCCTGTACAAAAGGCCTTTGGTCACCCATTTCCATACAACGCGCGGATAGGCGTGACCACTCGTGGACAATGCATATATTACTTTGAGTTAAAAAAAAAAAAAAATTAAAAAATGATCATTTTTCTTGTATTCAAACGTTCTACGCCGGACCCGTCTGAAAGGGCCGGTTTTGAAACAATGCCGCGAAGGGCTATTCCAAATGCCGATTAATGTAAAATGGGCGTGACGAACACATCGCACGGTATGTTTCACATCGTGAATGTGTAATTAGTTTTTTTAATTTTTTAATTTTTTTTTTTTTTACGATTTTTACATACAACCTTAAACGTTCGCGCACGCACAATAAAGAGTACGCCGGCTGAGCTATGCGTTCATATGTGCGTTTCAATGAGAAAATAAACCAGTCATGTCGCTTTTAGGCCCCTATTTTACGAGTAGGAGAAACATTTTGTGTGCATTATAGCACTCGGCACCGTACCGTGGCCGTTAAACGAACAGAATCGTTAAAACGCGATCGTGTAGTCCGTAATGTTTAACAATAGTAAATTATCAGTAGTCGTTTATCTGTAAAACAAGAATATCCAAGAAAAATTTTAATTTCGTCCACGTCGTATATCGAATAGTATTATATCATGTATTATTATGTTGTATAAACCGATCCGGGAGACGTTTAAAACGTCAACATTGTTCCGGACCCGAATTTTTGTTTTATTCGTTAATTTTCGCATTAGGTATTTGCTGCGCGCGGACAAATAATGTTGTCGACAGTACATAATATTGTATACACCGTATGCACTATGTACGGTTACGAATGCCATACATTACGGGTAAACGCTCGACCGAATAAATACCTAAAAGTCATTCGTTGGAAATTCAATTAAAAGTCAAGTCAAACGCTGCTTTGATTAATGTGTATGTAGTGTAAGATTACGTTTCAGAAAAAAATAATTATAAGTAATTTATATTGTTCGGAATGCGTATGAAACTAATGAAAATCTGAGATCTATACAGGTTCATCCGGTTGAATTCGAATAAAAATATTTCACAAGCGTTTGTGTACGAATAATTAATATTTTATCCTCAACATCTTTAATCCGTTCAAGTCTTTCGGTGAAGAGATGATTTTGTGTGATTGTATTTCGACGCGATGATGGAGTCTTTGAAACGTTGCTGGGCGCTTTAAAGAATTATTGAAATGTATAAATGCTCGTTAAATTTAACACTATGTTTACAACAGATACAATCGATGAACATACCGAAATGCACGTCGAACCGGAAAAAGGTGTAATAAGTGATTATGGTCGCACGTTTGGTGAGCGAAATAAAACGATGAAAACACACTTCGTTCCGATTTTACGATTCACGCGCATATTGCGTACACATATCGCCTGTGCGCAAGGGACGGCTGGTGAACCGGAGCCGTAAAACGGATCCGAACGGCGGCGTCCGCGTGTGTGATCATTGTAATAACACGGTGCGCGCACGTACCGGTGCCTCGGTAAACGTCACGTACACGTTAGGTCGAAGTATGTTATTACGTCGCCGTCACACACGGTAGACTCCTGTAACGAGGACGCGCGCTCGAACGTCTCGTTTCCGTGGATCCCGCGACCGGTACGCGTCCATTGAAACGATACTGCAACGGCCGACGAGCCCAAATTGCGTTCATCCGGCCGTCGGACGTTTTTCCGATAACCGTTTCCGTTCCGTGGGTACCTGTGTGTGTGTGTGTGCACGGTATCCGACGCTCCCGTTGTCCGCTACGGTCGACGTGTCGTCGTGACCCGCGTGCGAGTGCGTTACCGGAGGGCGGGCTGGGGGTGTCGAACGGGGCCCGGAGCGGGATCGATGACGGCGGGGCGGGGGATCGGCTGGATCCGTGCTCGGAAATAACATTCGGGTATTATTAGAGCCGCGGCCACTCTTCCGCTCCCGCCGCAGACCTCGGCTCCGTCTGGCACAGCTCGTCGCGGGATCGTCCAACCGGAGGACTTCAGGACAAAAGGAGTAGCCCGTTTCTCCGCGACACTCCGCTGACGTCCCGAACACGAACGTTTTCACGTGCCATAAACGATAAAACGCCGGACGCGTTGTGTTGCCGTTGAATCGGTACGCAACGCCTGCGGAGATGAATGTTTTATGCGTTTCGATTGTCGCACGGGCTTGCGGACTAACGCGCGACGCAGTAATGACGCCCCAAGTACCGTCCACACACGAATACGTGAATAACGCAGCGGTTCCCAACCAGTGGTACGCGGATGTATATTTTTTTAAAGGAATAGTTTTGTTTTTATGATTATTACCATTCAATAATATTTTATTTATTTGATATCACATAGGAACAACACGAATGTAGAAGACAGCTTCAGACATAAAGTAACCATCATGAAGCTCGGTATTGACTGGTATACAATATAAACTGTCGCATAAAAGTATTCATTATAATTAATTATAACGATAAATATTTTACCATATGTTATTTTTTGTGCATTAAATGCTTTGCTTATGTATTTATGTAGATCAAATCGACAATATTTATTATAAAAAAGTTTCAACTCTATAAAATAATGTTATTTTATTTTTTGATAAATAAAAAAAAAAAAAAGATTAATAAGTCAAGTGGTACGTGAACATTTTCAAAAATATGTAATTGGTACGCGGATATCAAAAGATTGGGAACCGCTGCGTTAAACGTGTTAAAAAATATTTCGACGATCGTTGTGTTGCAATATAATGTATATTACGTATATTACGTGTTCGACGATTTGCGCCCGATGGATTCCGAAATTTTCCTCTTACAGATAACCAAAAATTCAAAAAAAAAAAAAAAAAAAAAAATAATAAAAAGAATCATAAATACTAATTAGGAATTGGGTATTCATAAAATAAAATATATATAAATATATATATATATATGTATAATAATGCAATCACTTATTTATCAATAATATTATATACTTGGTAGTGGGATTTAGTTTTAAGAAACATAATATTGTATACATAATAATATAAAAAAAAAAAAAAAAAATGTATATCTTATTATTCAAATATTATTATTATTTTTCTTTATAACTAACAAATATTGTATTAACATATTAGTGAATAAGCAATTATTTTCAAAGTTTGTATACGGTAAATTTAAAAATTTCATTGTTTCACCCTGAAATTTTTTCTTCGGCGGTGAGGTGTAACATGCACCATTATATGTAATATGGTTGTGATGTAATTACTAACAAATAATGATATGCATATTCTCGAGTCGTACGATGATAAAAATGCACATTTATAAATTATATAAATAGCTATCGCATTCATAATTGTGATGTAAGCCACGCGCAGGTCATAAACGGTGCAATTCACATCCTGTGACCATGAACAACTGTAAAAGAAAAAACATTTCGTCGAATTTTACGATCAAAGGCCAAGGGAAACCAAGTGGCGAAAACAACACCAAACAGAGTATATAAAGGCACCGTTGCACCACCAACGGCAGACGTATCCAGCCATCAAGTACAAACACTCCGCTTACAACAGTCATATTTACTTTGTTATTACTTTGCTGATTTTTCTAAGTGTAAAATAAAATTATCATACTCTATTCTTTCAAGTTTAAATTATTGAACTTATATTAAAACACTTAGAAGTACTATTCAATCATAACATTATCGTAGCGTCCTCAAACCACTCGAGGCACGTTACATTATCAACCGATTTTGATGGTATTTAGTACAGAGGTAGATCGGACCTAGGTGAAGGACATGGGCTATATTTTATCACGAAAAAAAAGAAAATGTTAGCATCTCAGTAAAACTGATAAGGCCCGACAGGACAGTCGTTGGTTTGCTGTTGCCATAACAACCGGAAAAACGGAAAAGAACCCCACCGTCACACACCTCAGCGCGCACCCGGAAAATGGTCGACGTGTCTATTTTACTGAAAACAATTTCCAAGATCGACTAGAATTTTCCACTCCGCACTCGTCGCGGATTACAAAGGATTGAGAAAGTTGTTAGGTATTGGTTTAATACGAGAACTATGCATATATACAATTATTTAAGTCTTTGTAAAAAACTTTAATTTATTTAATTACTGTTTTGATGCATGTCTTATAAACATTATGTTTAATTTCATATGAATAGTAAAAAGTATCGCGTAAAAGCGTACTGAAATACGTGTAACTCAAACACGAGTCGAGATAGGTATAGTTACGCATATGTTCAATATAATATGTATTCATGTGGAAGGGGGTAAAAAAATGTTTAGCTTGTCGCTGCGCGGAACGGATTATGCATGAGGCGGAATTTTTCACTACAGCTTCAAACTTCTGCACGAGAGCGATAAAGTGGTATAACTACTATAACCTCCGTTGTGTATAATATATTTATTATGAAAAGGACAAACCGTAAGCGAACAATATCTGATCTGACGCTATTTCGATAATCGTATCAACGACCAATACATAATGCATATTTAACCACGTTTACCGGTTAATACACAGAAAATATTATATTACGTACGTACAAATCAGTAGATTTTTAAATTTTTTAAAAAAATTCAGTGGACGATGTTAAAAAAAAAATAATTACCACGTATATTATTAACATCAACATGATATAATGAACCTAAAAGAAAAAAAAAATAAGAAATAACATTATTACAAACCATACGACTCTAACATTATTATGTAAACTTGCAACCAATAAGTAAGTTTTAATGCAACTTTTTAAATTATTATAATATAATCAACTGTTGATGTGATACGATGTACATTTTGATAGCGTATAACTACATAAATGCGTAAAAAATAAAAAGGAAAAAAAGAAAAGAAAGTACTGTAAAATTAACGTTCGTTAACAAATAAAACTGTCTTCGTTCGCTTTGTCCGTCTGGCGTAACACGGTGTTGACCGAATAGGCGTGCGCGGAAAATATTCACTGCACTACGCTCCAATCACACACTGCGAACGAGAATGAATGAAATTCCTGATCAGTGATTAAAAATAAAAAAATAAAAACTTTAATCCAAAAATCCCCTATCCTCTGTTCGACCAGTAATTGAAACGTGTGTCCAGGCGACGGCAATCGTTCACAAAAATATGCATAACGAGTTGGTTAACGAGTCCACTGCAGGACTACTACAGACGCTAATAGAATTCGATGGACATGGACAGAATAATATATAAAAAAAAAATAAATAAAAGGTACTAATGAAATACGCGTTGTTGTGCAGGCGTAGGCCGTGAAAGGTTTTTTCCGACTGCTTCGCTACGACACATAGTGCACGGTGTGCCAGTGGGTTGCACAAACTCCGTCTCCGACGCCATAAAAATCACCCTTCGCGAACTTTCGCGAATATTGTAGCGGCACATGCACACTTACGTTGGTGTTGCCTTGGCAACAGCCGCGCTCGGCAGTAGCTGGCGAATGCGGTACGCCGACGAAAACGTCAATAAACACGTACAGGTATACTCTCCGGCCGTGTATAAATAACACACTCGTGTTGAACAGAATCCGCTAACACGACGGCGTTCGGGTGGTGTAATGCCACCGCACGAGCAATTATTTTGATCGGATATCACGGTATCGGTTACAACGATGGTTCGCATAAAACGATTGTTATTTTCCAACGAAAATTAGTTCTCTTCGTTCGTCCGTAACAACAAATCGGATGCCCATGGAATACGAAATTGTTTCGATCGTGGACAAAGTACTCTACTACTGATAATCATACACAATTAGGTTAACATAAAATAATACGAATTAATTTTTTTATTATTATTTTTTCATAAACGTATAATCTCGTTTCGGTAACTTGCAGTACAAAACATTTGTTTGACTAAATCTTTTTAAGTTTTTTTTTTTTTCCCCCATCCGGAAACAACCAAGTACGGATACGACGATCTGGTTATCTAGGTTCCTCGAAGATCGTTTGAATCGATTCTACCGTATATTCGACGTAAAGCGATAGAACACGCACAAGCTCACCCGTAGCAACGAGGATTGCACGCGTTATCGGCTCGTTTTTGTACAAATATAACCCTATACACAAACAATGAGCGTATTCGTATCCGCGAATCATATTTTTATAATTGCGTCGCAAACATTTTCATAAAAAGGCACAAAGTGACGACTGATTTTTTTCCGTACAACATTTTTTATCGAATATACAATGCGCAGTCTGAGAGATAACAATAATCCGTACAAACCGATGCCGCTGTTACCGCGGCACATACGATGTATATATAAATATATGCGTGTCGAGTCTATACGTTGTATCCAGGGCTCAGGACTTACAGTACATAAAATCATTAAAATAAGCGCTTTAAAAAGCACTTAAAAATATTATTATAAGCCATTTTTTGAAAAATAAAATATAATCGATATTTATAAATAGTTGAAAAAATCTGGAGGAGGTCAGTGGCCTACGTCATCATTTATAACTGAGCAAAGAAAATGCAAAAAAGCAAAAATAATCAGAAAAACAGGAAATAAGCATTTTTTTAAAAAATAGTAAAAAAAAAGCACTTTCAAATTTCATAATTGAACGTGTTATAATATGACATACACATCCATAACTCTGCTACATTTTATGTCAAACAATAAAATTAAGTATATGCTATAAGTCCCGAGCCTTGATTATATCTAATATAAACGACCAGTGGAACAAGTAAAGCTTTATCCTGAAAAATATACATAAGACCCGCGTCCCGTACGATCGTTTTTTCTCCACTATATGTCCCAACATAATTCTATCCCTTAATGGTAACTCCTGAGATAACGAATTTAGTGAGATTTTATTATTTTAGAATAAATGCGAAAATAGACATTTCATACGGTTTCCCTTCTGAATGTTTGACTTATATTTATAATTATTGTTTTTAGCTATTGACAAATAGTGTTTTAAGCATTCTGTCTTAAGCTCTTGATTTGATTTGTCTTAACTCGTTTTCAGATAATTTAAATTTGATATTGTGGTGAACAATGCGCTATATTTTCTTGTAAGTTAGATGAAAATTTGAAATCGTTAAATTAATGAAAAGTTAAAACGTAAAAATGATCAGCAGAACAAACTCTAAAAAAAGAGTGTAACTCCTAGTTACCGGATAAGATATGCGGAAGAGTGAATTACAATGATGTATTGGTATTTTAAACGATTCGGAAAAGGGTTGAGAAATAAAAAATGAAAAAAAGGACCCGCCCAAACTACCGAATACAACATATATCCTATCTTTTATTTCTTTTTAAATTTCACTCGGAAACGACCATCATCAGATGAAATAATAAAATAATAAAATAAAAAGTCGCATGTCCCTACACTTCTTATCAATAAAAGTTTAATTATAAAAATATGAGTATTTATAGTTCTCGTACCCGTAGTCATATAAATAAATAAAGAAAACAAAAATTCAAATATTTTTTATCATCTCAGAACACATCGCAACAGGATACGACACTCTGTATACATAACACGTACATAAAATAAAGTGTTCGCGTTCAAATTGATCAGGAGCCGGAAAACAATTGAAAACGAAAATCATTTCCCGTCAAAAACGTACGGAACATATGCACAAAAAGCGGACAGACATATTACGCAACACGAATGTTTTACTATTCGGATTATTCGAAGTATCGGTCAATAAAACGCAATAACGTGTACCATTAGGATCAAGCGCTATTAAAATCATGGGCCGAATAATCAATGTTGTCACATTCTTATGATGTACAGTGTACGTTGAAAACGTGTGTTAAATATGGAAATACACTGTACAAATTAACGATCGTAATAATAGTATTATCGCCGTGTGCGTGGATTTCGAGGTTGTTTATGTGACTGCGATCTATTAAACTTGTTATTATTTCGACAAAATATACTATTACACCATTTCCGTGTCGTTATATAATCGTTCATTACATTATATTCGTTTTATACTGTGCATTTTTATGTATGTACATAAAAAAAAAAAAAAAATATTATCAACATGCAGTTTTAAACGAGTTATTTTATCACACAAAACGCGCACTGCGCGATATGACGTATCTACTCGTATTATAACACTATACGATGCCCAGATTCATTTATGCACCTCTGCGAACGTTCGAATGTTGTTACAGTGTTTTGTCGTAAGACAATCACAACATGATATGCGATTTCGAACGTTTTTTTATTTTTTATTTTTCGTTAACTGTTCCAATAAATGTGAATTATTGTTCTCAACATTGTGTTGTACAAAAAAAATAATAAATTATACAACTACGACTAAGGCACGGATTGTGTAGCGCTAAAAAGTACTGAAATATGTTTAGTTTTATGATCGAAATGTATCTCATAACAAGCAGTGTGCATATTCTAAAAACACGAAAAAGAAATAAAAAAATATTACCTAATTTAATTTGATCGAGTATAAAAATTGAAAATGATATAAATATTCAACTACAAACAAGCATAGAATTTATATATAAAAAAAATCCATATCATTAGGTAGGAAATGATCATTTATTTGAATACTTAAAATATAATAAAATAAAATGTTGAAAAATAAAAATTTTATATGATTTTACCACCCACCGATGAAGAAGGTGTAATAAAATTATCAACCATTTACTGCACTTCATTAAACGTTTGAAATTGTTCAAATCTAATCTAAACTGCGATATAGTAAGAAAAATGCAGTTTGAACCGTACTCTATTTATTATCGCTTATTAGTTATTAGTACTTATTGATTGGTAAGTTGATAAGTATTGTAATTATTAAATGCGTATAAATGAAAATGTATTCAGGGATTGAAATCGAAAAACTATTTAATAACAATTGTTAATTCGACACCACGAGGGTTTCCTAATCGCACGACGAACACAAAAAAAAAACTTAAAAAAATTCAGAATATTCGTACCCTGTACACGGGTAAAAAAAAAAATACCGTTTTATTATTGTAATCGTTCGATGCGAAATCGTATTGATACATCATGATTTCGAATCTGTAAATCATATATCATGGAACATATAGCATTATACTATATTGACACCTGTGGTGTAAAACGTTTCGATATAAATCGCATACAATCGCACTTCGTAAAAAACTGAAAAAAAATAACCCAAAAATGGCATGTTATGCACTCGTGTGATGTGAAACCGTCACGATTCGATTTCGGTAGGTTTAAATCTTCGGAATGGTTCATGACGTGGGTTCAAAAAATGATTGTTGTATTGAAAACGTCCCGTTACTGGTGAATAACCGCACGTTCATGATTGTTTGAGAATTTCCGGCTTGAGAAGTAACAGTGTTACTTCGATTCGTATATCATAACACAGTTATGATATTCATTCGTCAATAATACTGAACACGTTGTACGGTTGACTGGACGGTGAAAAAGGTCTGAACACGTGAAGAAAACGAAATGTTTGTGGAACACGTAAAAACACGTGTTCATTTATACGGAATACGCAAAAGTACATAAGATCGTGTACAGGTAATTTTATCGGTAACCGCGTGAAACGCGAATTTATCATTTGCCCGAATTAATTTATCGAATCGCAGATGAATACATTTACGTGCACCTAAACTCGAGCCCTAGTCGTAATTCGTAACGTACACGATACGCGATAGCACGAATGCAGTGAGAATACCGGAAAGAAATATTGAAAAAAAACCTTTACTCGACCGTAAATGGTCGGCCGGTTGACTATAGGACTCGTGCAGCGACCAACGAGCAGTCACGCGACGTAACGTACGGCTTTTCGATCGTCGAAATAAAAAATAATAACAACAATAAAAAAAAAAAAAAAAATACATTAACAATAATCGAGTATTTAAACGTCGAACGACACAATGTGTGCGCGGTGCATCGCATTATAATGCCACCCCGCGTGCTATTGTGTTTGTTAATTGCTCACCGAACGGTCATCGATGACATGGTAGCGGGAAAAGGGGGTGTCACGTTATACACAAGAACGTATGTACTTGTACTCGTTTGTCACACGACTATATTGTTATAATAGCGTGTGTACAACTGCAGTGATGGCCAAATTAATTTCCCGGTTGAGATCGAGTGCAAGAAAACATTTTTCTTTCGACCATCGAGATCAGAAAACGTCGAAGAGATGAGGACGGTCGGTGATCGCTGGTGGCGAGGGACTTGCGGGAATCGACTTGCTGTGCTTTGCGGCTCCTTCGATTATTTTCCATGCTCTTTACGAGAAAAAAAACTTCTAATAAGTAATTGCGCAGACCACGAATTTCTGTCTCTGTAAATCACACGGTAACATAAAGACTTGGACGTTTTTCGTTTCAAATGTACCGATCGAGTAATTGATATGATAAAGATTTTGAAAATCGATTTTAATTCATCACAGAGTATACTTTTGAGCGATTTTCCTACATTTTTTTTTTTAACTATTTACTTTACGTATACATTAACTTTTATTAATTTTAATGTTTTCAAATCGTTTAATACCTATTTTGTGAAATTCCCCGAAGACAAAACTAAAAAATCGGACGGCCGATCTGAAGTGGACTGCACCACTTCGAATCTTGTTCAGTTTTCAAAATCTTTAACGCGTGAATTGAATGATTAGTACGTTGAAAACAGAAAACATCCGAATCTCCATTACGCGCGTGTAATAGTATACATGTACAGAAAATCATGGGTTGCAATCACTTTATGTACGAGTAGATATGGTGCGCGTAGTATACTGCAGGTGATGCGTGCGTTGAATGTCGGACTTTTACATTTTTGTCGGCACGCGAACGAAAAAATATTACACTTACTCTTACCGTACGATGCGAAATAATGCAATAAAAATATATTACACGTCGGTGCGAGGGAGTTGTGAATACGATTGATAAAAAGAACGATTGCTAACCGTACCGAAACAAAGATGTTCCCGAAAAATGTGATTCTACGTCCGCCAGTATATAATACACACGTATATTAGTGCCACGCGGATCGGCCGCGACCATAGGACATGCAAACTTGGATAGTATTCAGAATACAATGTTCGGAATACAGTAATTCGAATATTTTTTAAATATTTTTTTTGAAAGTATTCATTTAAGTACTTTGAATACCTTTTAAACGTTAAATCATCTCTTTTTTTAAATGATTTCATTACTTCTCCGTCATATCTTGTATAAGCTAATATCAGATATTTATTATTGTTGTAAATCATAAGCTGTAACAGTTATATAGTATGAAAATACAATAAAATAACATGTATTTAGTCTACAATTTAAAATATTTTTCATGACATCTATAATTTCGGAATAAAATTTGTATTAAGTATTTGAATACATATTCGGAATACTATTTTTTGTAAGTATTCGAGTATTTATTCTAAATACTTTCAAAAAGTATTTCACTCAAGTCTGAAGACATGTTACTGCGTGTACAAATACAGATTCTGTATCGAACGACTGCGGCGAACGTTCGGTCACCCCGGTGACGTATCGACCGTGGTCACGATCTCGTTTGGCCGCGTCGCCGCTCCGGTAACGAAAACAAACGAAAGGGCGCGAGCGAGACCACCCCGACGACGGGGTCCACGTGCCCTTAATCCCGGGTTAATTGTCAGGTGACGTGAACGCCGCCGCCGTGCGGACTTCCTCCTACGCTGATTGCGCGCACTCGTTAAACGCGCTCCGGTGCCCTTTGCACCAGTGCATTATAATTTGATAATATAAATATTATACGCATACATGTACGCGTGCACGTGCGGAGTGATCGAGTCCGGCGGCCCGTGAAATCGACGACAATCGGACCGGCAACACCGGCAACAACGTTCACGGTACGGGCCATTGTCTCCGCGCGGCAGGTACGGTTATTAATGATCACGGTGACAATATTGTACCGGGCCCGGGTATTATTGGCGTACGCGTCCACCATGTACCCGGTAACTAGTGCGCGGAAACCGAGGTCACACGGTAGCACGTCGACGAGCACAACCCGCGGCGGCAGGGTTTGAACGTTTACACATCTTACCAGTGGATAGCCCTCCCCGCCCTCTTGAAATTTGGGGTTTTTTTTTTTTTAATTTAGTGTATCGTTGGCCCGACAACACATATTATATTTGTCTATTTATTTATTATGCGCACATACAGTAGAATCCGCTTATAACGATCTTCAAGGGATCTAAAGGATCATTTCGTTAAATTCGAAATTCGTTGTATCCGGATGACGAAAACATTACCTACGTGAGATATAAAACCAAATACATGGCTGGGAATTGTTTTATCCGGAATATCGTTAAATACGGCATCGTAATAAGCGGATTCTACTGTACTACATAGGAAAAAATTCTATGGGTCGGCTTTTTTTCGCCACCTCCTTGAACATCATGCATAATCGCCACTGCATCTTACCGGAGCGGATTCGTTTGGACCGCGGTTCAAACCTGCACCGGAACAACCGATTTACATTGCAACCATTTTAAAATGTCGAAACGTTAATTGTGCATCACCTAATGTGTCCATAGGCGTTACTGGTTCACCTATCGAACATTAATCTGTTCAACCAGAACATGCGTCCCAAAATGTTTTTACCGAGAAACGGCAATAGCAAATAACAAAAATCATTTTACAAATCGCCAAAAACATTTTCGATCTCAGTATCGGGTGCCATGAATCATTGCCGACGCAATTGTGATGTTCCGAAAAAGCGTTTATTTATCCTCCAGGAAAATTACCATATTACATCGTGATTGTACTATGTATACCCCATCACAAAATAATACCTTTTCTAATATTTGTACTAACTTTGTTTACAAACCGTATAGTTTAGACCGTGTTACAATGTCAGACCGACAGTATTAATATTTCAATCCTTTCCGCGAAAAAAAAAAAAAATAATAATAATAATAATAGTAATAACTAAACGTATTGTTTAACGACAAAAGGTAGCGACGCGTCTTACAATAGCATGTGGACAAAAAGTGAAAAAAAAATCAGAATCAATTAAATCGATACGGCTTATCGTCGGGGTGTCACAGCTAATGTGGTCGGATCCAGAGAATGTGACAAAACTATTTTCTTGGTGCGACGACAGTGCGTTGTTGCACAACAAAGGTGACTTCTTTGTTGACGGCGTACCTACGTAATGTCACACGTAGGGTACACGGTGGTTCAGTTGAGCCGTAATAACGGCTATACAAATAAACAAATAAATAAACGAAAAATAGAAGGGACGACGAGGACGTGGAACGACGTGGTCTGGTTGCTAATAATAGGGTTTACAGGACCGACGTTTCGCCGGTGCCGGTATAAAGGTATACGCGTATACGTGTATGTTATGTTTATAGTTATACGTGGGATCGGGATCGAATAAAACGATTACCAGCGCCGCCGAGGTGCAGGGATTTATACGGATCTCTCAGCGCTGGATCGATCTGGCATCGGAATCGTTTTATTTACAATGCATTAATGTTGTGCGCGTTTCACGCGTTCGTGTGTGTGCACGAGAATCATTATACCATGCGTATTGTGTGCGTGTGTCAACTGCAACGCTGCGTTCGGTTCCAACGAAATCGCACGACGCGACGTACACTGCTGCCTGCCAGGACAAAACATCGCCGCCCCGGGTCGATAATAGAAAACAAAAGTTCAAAGGGTCGGGCCCGGGTCTTAGGAACAATATCCGGTACACGGAATTTAATGCGATCATATACTCTTGTATATAGATAGATATTTTACTAATTAGTTTATGAACTTTGGATCGTTAAAAATGTAGGATCCCGTTGACGTTCAGGTCAGGTTAGAATTTCGTACTACATTTATTTATTTTTATTACTATATATTTTTTTTAATACTGTGTTTTATGTTCTCCATTGTATAACGATATAAACGTTTTATGAGATGTAATGTATGCGATGACAATTTACCCCATAATACACCAAATTCGTTGGGAACGAGATATTTCGTTTTTATTGGTCACTTCAATATATGTGTAATGTAGTAGTTGATGTAATTATTTTTGAAATACGTTTGAAATTAATGATGAATCGTCGCTGTCGAAAAATGATTCGGAAAATAGTTTCGAATGCAATGCATATTGAATCTAATATTTCTACGGAAGAATTTGATATTCAAACCATTAAAATGCAAAATCGGGCGTATAGGTCATCAGGAGAAACATGAGCATTACGATTTCTCAAAGATATTTTTACCGAATCACTTCAATAAGATTTCAAGGGTAAAAATTGTGTAGATTCCGATTTCCGGTCTAGTTGCAAATTAGAAAGTTTTTATATTAATGAAATCTTGCACACATTTTCAAAGATTATAACAAATTATATCTTTAATATTTGACATTATTGAGTTAGTAGACATTTTCAATGTTATTTAGAAAAAAAAATACGAGTTCAAATATAATCACGATTAATTAAAATGTGTTATGTTATTAAGTAGTGTTGTAGATTTTTCATTACCATTAAAATGTTGCGTATCATTTATTCGAATCGTCCGGCTCAAAAATAAGCAATAGATTAATAATAAAAAGTGGATGAAAATATAAAGAAAAAGATTTTAATTACTATGTACTGTAGTAGAAAACGCCACTAAATCAAGGGTAAGTTAAGTTTTTAAATTTTACAAATGTTTTCACAATTTACTCCCTGTTCATTTGAACTTACTAGTAAAAAAAAAAAAACCCAATCAAACTGGACATCCACTCAAAACGATAAAAAGTAAATGGTGTCATGACTCACGTTGGAGTGTGGCTCAATACAAGAATTCTTCTCAAGTCTGATCGCCGGCTGGCCGGTAGGAGGGAGGAGCGGTAAAACCGTGTTACAGTTGAACATTGTAATAATATTATATTCGTTTCGTTTCGGGATCTAAAGCTATCCAAAACGGTGTGTAGTGTAGGTCATAGCGTAGGAAACGGTTTTGACAAACTCGCGCGCAACGTGGGACCGCAATATCAATTATTACCGAAACGCGAATGATATTGCGAGTATATCGGTAGTGCGCGTGTGCATACGCATGTACGACAACGATATTATAGTAGTACGCGATTCGGTATTATTATTATTATTATTGTTAAACACTTTTGTTGTCAGATGAATAGTAATAATAATCCGAAACGACGCCGGAGCCGGACGACGCGCTATTGATGGGTTATCAAAAAGTTTGTTTTTTTACACACGACCGCCGCACGTACGCGCACGTCCGTCTGACAGGCGTCCCCCGCCGTAATGACGAGTAGTTCGCCGTGCACGTTAATTATAGTGTAATAAACGCTGCCGTTGTGTTGACATACACGTACAGGAAACGATAGGCGATCGCAATACGCGAGTGCGTACAATCACAATACGCGAGTCTACGACTGTACGTGTGCGCCCGGTGCGCGTGTGTGTACGCGTCGACTAGGAGCTCGAATCCATTGTGCTCGAGTGTGTGCGTGCGTGCGTGTGTGTACGTGTGCGCGCGTGGGGTCGACCTTTGCTTCTGCGGCGCAACAATGGGCACCCCTTTTTCGCCCGTTCGGTTTCAATCACTGTCAGATTAAAGTGCAATGTTTGACTGAAAAGAGGTCAATATTGCCTTCATTAAGGGCGGTGGCGGCGGGTCCTGTCATCGCTGATGCAGCGTCGTTTTCGATATTTTTGATTAAATTGCAATCGCGGTGTACGTGCGCGTGTATTACGCGTGCATTCCGCTCACGGATATTCGCGTACTTGACCCGTGGTCGCTCCGTACAAGTGTGTGTGTGTGTGTGTGTGTGTGTAGGTTCTTGACGTACGGGTGGGGGGGTGGGGTGGAGAGGAAACAAATCGTTTAGACCGCACACGGTCGTCTCGCGCGTGTATCGCCAAGCGCAAGTCCTGAAACGTCTCTGGCGGACGGGCACCGCCCGTGTCGAGCGCAAAGTCGTCCGCTGTTAGGAGGGTTGTGTTTATGAACGAGCGATCAGTAAAACAAACGTGTTTCGCTGCGAACATTTAAAAAAAAAAAAAAACTGCGACTCTTAACCGCGAACGATAATAATATGCAACGATTATAATTGTTTTTTATATGATTGCAAATCTACCACCGTCATGTCTAACCTAACGGGATCGTCCCAGCTCAAACGGTATAGGTATTTTTTCAACAACGCACTGTAAACGAAACCGATGCTAAGCTAACAAGTACTTGGGTGCAGGTGTACACGTGTCGCTCGTCATATTTTACGTATCGTATGCAGTCCATATTATGCTCAGTGCGGACCGACTAGCATACTTCTCTGCGTCCCGTACCGTAACTTCAAACGTATTTGAAGTTATTTCCGTATTTCCGTGTGATTTCGTTCGTTAACGTACCACCCAATTAAATCGACGAATCGGATTTATATTTCTAGGGTGGTGAAATACAATACTTGCAAAAGGAAAACATACTATATATTCACTTTATCCTTAAAGTAATCAATTTGTTTTTGCATTTTGACCTATGAAACATCGAAAGCGTAAATAATTTGTCGATTGTAAACGTTTTCTTTCGAATGCACTATTGGTAAGTAGTTTTTACGTTTTATCGAAAAAAATAAATAAATAAAATAAAATCAAATAATAACGTAATATTTTTCAAGTTCTATTTGTTGTTTTTTAACTTTCCCCATACGCTTTTGTTATTCGTCCTGAAATATTACGGCGCATAATTTTACCAAATCACGCCTGGAACACGTGTACGCATACACCTACACTCGATACACCGGTGGTTTGCGGTCGTGCTCGGATAAGAACACGGTCCATGTCTGCGAAGACCCGAGTGAGTTTTCATGAGATTCGGTTTCAGGTGGTTATCGAAACAATGACGTCTTACGGTCCGATGCGTACTTCCTTCTCTCGGTAGGATGTAGTCGTTTGTCTTTTGCGATAATTTTTCGGGGTCACATAGACTCGACTTATCGGTGAGGCAGTGGCTGCGATGTGCCCGCAGCGGAATTGATTCGACGTTTCATTTGACACCGGGTGAGGGCTGAGGAGGAAAGCAGCGACGGAGCCCGATGAATATTCATGAACTGGTAGACGAAGAAAAAAATAAATGATGATGAACACATAATATATTATACGCTGACAAAGTAACTGTAAATGTGACGTAATTATCATGTCCGACCGATCGCGTTACGAGACGGTGATTTATTTTATTTTACAGATCGACAAATGTTCTAGACTTACTAGGTTTTATTCGAGCAGTGAGATCGCAGCACAACGGACGACGTATGTGCACCGTTAACTAACGTCATAATGGTGTGTGTGACGTAGATGTAGATGCTATTATGATCGTGAAAAATACCGGAATCCGTTGCTTACAGTCCTGTGTGATAAATTATTGTATAGTATCTGATATCAGTTCGATTCGCCAGCATTTCGGCCAGATCTAGAGCAGCTGTCAGACGATTTCCGCGAGTGGAGAAGAAAAACTCAGTTTTTATCTATTTAGGTTAAGACGAAATAGACGCCACTGTCGAAAATGTATCTGAATTTAACTAATGTGAAACGAAATAAATTCCGAAAGCCGTTGAAAACCGTAATTTTAGATACATGATGAAAAAAAAAAATCCATTATTACATCGCTTTTTAGTTGTAATGTTAAGCAATATTAATATGTATTGTTAATATTTTAATTTGTTAATATGTAACAAAGTAATCTTTGTACTATAATACATATTAATGGAAGGAAAGAGACCTCGAGGAAGACCGAGGAAGAGGTGACTAAACGTAGTAGAAGATAATCTTAAAGCTACTGGATTACATGAATGAAAGGAAATTATTCGAGAGAGACGGAGGGATAGTGATGTCGGTAAAAACTCTAATAGAGTTATAAATGCCAGTGAAGAAGAAGAAGAACATTAAACGATATCAATAATAATCAATCAATTATACAACTTGTAAATTAATTTCGCAATAGGAAATAGATCGAAAAATATAACGTGTTAGAATGTAAGCATACGGTAATCATTTTTTTCGATACTGTCAATTGGCAAGTGAGCAATAAATATAATCGGTTTAAGTTACACGAATCGATAAAAGACAAGAGACGTGTAAATAAAGAGGTCTTCTGTGATGGTATTCGACCGTACGCGTTCGTTTCTACGTGTACGATTCGATCGGCGTTCACAACAGAGTCAACCCTTATATCCCGGTCGCCGTACACGACAATTACCGCGTTCGTAACAGCGTTCGGAAAGCGATTACATATAGTTTTATGTTACGCCTGACGTGATCGCACATCGAACGCGCACCTTATTTATAATATGTAAATGCGTGTTTAGCGTGTCACATCGCATTATAAATCGATCCGCAGCGGGCGCGTCCACATACTCGTAGAGGTACCCACATGTTTACAGTATTACGAATGCGGTGAGGGCACGTACGTGTGAAAATCGACGTCGTTCACGATCGTTTTAACAGTAATAACGATCATAATCATTTGTGTCATCAGAGCTGTGACGCCGCGGGGTAGTGCGCGCGCGTACTCGTATTGAACGTTGTGGAAACCGGCGGTGCTCGGACGCGTTGTCCCGTCGTTGCGGCGTTTTATAATTTATGCGATCCGAAGAACTCCGCGCAAGCAGATGCAGCACGTCGGTCGGCGCGGCTCGCAGATTCCCTGTATGTACATTGTACACTTAATCCGTTCTCGAGTCGTCGTGATATCATAATTCATATAATATAATGTGTGTAATAAACGCGCGCGCGAACCGAACACGATTGCCATCGGAAACGCGTCCCCTCGGTGTTGTTTTTTCGCTCGGCGCACACGTATTGCTAATGTATCAAACATGCGTAAATGTACATTTGCGTATTATGCGCGCGATATGCAAACGTATGTTTGCGTAGGGCGGCGCGCGTTCTGGAGGAGAGAAATAATAAAAAAAAGGGTTTGCGATTTGAAAAACTGCTGCTGGGCGACTCGGGAGACTTAATACCCGGTAAATTTGCGCCACGCGTGACGTACACTCGTCCGTGTTCTATGTACCGCACACTGCTGCGGACAACCCTTTACTTAAGTCCCGTCCCGTGTTTGTTTGTTCGTGCGTGTGTGTGTGCGCGTGTAACGAAAAAATATATACACGTGTACGCGAGTGTGTGTTTGTACACTTAAATAATATAAATACATATTATTTATTGTGTTTTTTTGCAGCGTTGATGTGCACGCAAAACGCGTCATTGTCGCCCGATCGAAAACTCTGTGTTAACACTAGACGGAGAAACGGGTTAAGGGTAGCACGGTTTATTTGTTTTTACGTTTTCGATGTGTATATTGTTACTGTTATAACTGTTTTTACACGCGCCGCGCGTTCGAGTGTGTCCCGGAAAATACTGGTAAGCTAGTGTTCAAGCTGTCGTATTATCGGACTGGATTTTATTTATTTATTTTGTATAAATTCGAAAGAAACGATAAATAAATATTAATAACGATTATTAGAGTTGTCCAGTGGAATGTGAATAGTGTTCACGGGATTCCCTATGAAAACAATGACATATTTTGTAGGATTGTCCTGAATCTTCACGATAATCGTTTATACCGGTCAAACATTTTAGTCGTTTTCATTTTCGTTGTTTATTTTTCGCGACAAAGCCTGTTAATAACAGTTGTGCTCGCGACAAAACCGACAATATCGTGTCGGCTGATATCACGCGAGTGGCGTTCGACCGTGGACGCGGTAAAATGTCTGGCCGGACGAATTCGATGGTTTAAAACCCAAATTGGGCAAAAAATAAAAATAAAAAACAGGAAAATCGGTTTGCACGAACAGCAGCCGCACACCGGGGTATTTTCAATGATTCGGATGTATGAAACATGTGTAAAATGTATGCGTGATAACGGCTGGCTAGCCGCAACGACTGTTTACCACCGGAATGTTTAATGTTTGAATGTGTGGTCGCGGAATCATTCTCAACCGACGCGCCGACGAGATCCGTTACGTAGCGAAAACGCGCGGTCCGTGTTGAAGCCGGTAAAGCCGGTAAAGCCGGTAAAGCGCGCACTAGCGCTCCTGTCCTCGGCTCGTATCGCGTTCTCTACGTTTAAACATTTGCACGACGTTCGAATGGAATCGCCAACCCCGTTCTCGGACGGAGTCGATCGCCTTGCCACGTGCGTGCGGCGCCGCGAGCGTTCGAAGAGAGATAATTATAATTTATCCGTAAACGCCAACTCCGCCCCCCCCCCCCTGTAATGAGGCTTGCCGAAAACTCCGATCCACGGTCAACAAACGTGTTTGTTGTACGTGGAGTCACGTGGCTCGCGACCGAGGATCATCGTTGCATTATGTCTATCACCGTTCTACGGATCACAGATTTCACTGGCAACCCGATCGCTTTTTGTTGAACTTGGTCGGGAATGCGCTGCCAGTGAACGACCTTAAGCGTGCGCAGACTTTTGGTCCCGGGGTGTACACTTAAAATTGGGGCACACAATTTTTTCATAAGCTATTATAGGTACAGGCAAATGTTTGTATAAAATGCATTAAAAATAATTTATTTTTGTTTTATTTTATCCGTTGTGACAAATAATACATAACAACATATTGATATACAATGAACCATATTTATTTTTCATAAATATAAATAAACTTCTAAATGATCGGATAGAATTGATAGCTGTTAATAGATCTAGTTTAGGAGACTGAAGTCCTGAACTTGCTTTTAAAATAATTTTCAAAATTGTTTCCATAAGATGCAAGCCTAAAAGAAATTCAAAACTTTGAAGTTGGTGTGGTACTTTACAATACACTTAGCTTTCGCACACGAAACAATACAAAACAGTAATAACAAAGTTTTTTTTGTTTAGGCCATTTTCATTAATTTTAATTTTTCGTTAGCTCAACGCTTTCAATATCCATGTATTTAGAATTTATTTTAAGTAAAGCTTCTTTAAACAATACTATTAAAACTATGTATACAAAAATAATACAACAGTGTACAAACGAAAAAATATCGACTCTGAAACTGAATAGTGAATACACATAATAGGGAACACTGGCGTAAACCGTTGTATGTAATTTAATCATTAAACCTTAAAAAAAGACTATTAATACAAGTATAACGTTCGAATATCGAAATATTCTATGAAATTCGACAATATTATTAGCAAACCACTATTACAATCATAGTTTTATAGAAAACACGATTATGTTCGATAAGAATTATTATTTTTTCGAATAAATAAAAAAACATTATTACTGTTTTATAATATTTGAATTTTTCAAGATTTAAAATGTATGTTTAATAATTATTGCCCTTACCGTTTAGGGTGAAAAGCCCGAGGAGGTGCTTGGGAATCCCCGGCACTCCCTGTACGCACGCCCATATGAAGGACGTGTAGTGTACGCGTATAATATGTAACATCATAACGTATGGTAATCGTGGAGCGCTTGCAGTTTCTTTGTCAAACGATCCTTTGTCGAGACACCGGTTCACCAACGCTCCTCAGCTAATAACCATAAAACGTCTTCGTCGTTTTTTATTTTTACACTCGTCAGTCATATTTTTTATTCTGCTTCTCTAAATAGTTTTAATAATCAAGAACGTACTCAAACCGTACACCGCGTCATCGGCACGGACCAAAATAGCACACTTCTATCTTTTTACTCATGATGTCGACACCCAAATGGGCACCCGTTATCATTCCATTACTAGCGCCGCCCAAAAGGATACATGACGGTGAAAAATTAAACGTACAGTACGCACCATTGTGATACAAATACCAAATACTTATTCACCAAAATCTAAACTTTTTTATCTTTATTCGATAATGTTAGTTATAATCGTCATTATTGGTAAAAAAAAAAACCCTAATAGGTATTAATAGTTCCAAGTCTTGAAATGCTGGTTGAAAATATACAATTGCTGTAACTACACTATTATACTTCGTGATGATATCTTTAGCGAATGAAACGAATAGCCGTTAGTAAATTCAACTTGATTTACAAAGACGTAATAAAATTAATTTCATGAGAATTGAGTTTTCGTGAAAAATCTAGGGAAAATTATAACTAGAACTCTGTACTTCTAAGTTCATCAATACGCTCTTTTAGAATATTATTTGAAAATACTAGATTATTATAGAAGAGGTATTTTTTGTGGACTTTTGGTTGTACCGAATTTTACGTACTTTTTGATTTATTTTGTAAAAACTCTGTTCTTTAATGGTCTCTTTAATTTCTAACGAACCAAGATCACCACAGTTGTAATATTACTGTTTCAAATTATAATTTAACAAGCACTGTTCAGTTCACTGAATTTCTTACGATTTTGATTTTTTAGGTTGTTCTTTTGTTTTGCGCCTGCAGCAGTCTATTGTAGTGATTTTAGTTTAGTAATTCAATAAAGTTTATACAGTCACAACTTGCCGAACGGTAGCATTACACAATATAAACATATTTATTACATTTATTCCTTTAAATAATACACGTTACTATGCGTGTGTTGCAACTAGTTTCCATCCATAAGTAAGTTTTTCATTTTCATTACTTATTTTATTTTATTTTGCTGTCGACAACATTTGTATAATGTAAGTAATCCATTTAAAAATGTCCCATTATAGTCCAATAACTGTATTGCATACAGCGAGCGGACAATGGGATCCTTTTCAAACGAAGTCGTGTTACACATATTGTGCGTACGGAGTAATGTAACGAGAGAGATAAAAAAGAAACAGGTCAAAACGATCCTTAAAAAATGCATTTTTGTTGTCGTTTAACAACAATAGGAGGTGTATATTTTTTTGTCCGTGTATAAGAAGATTAGTGAATGCGTGTGCTCCAGGCGAACCGGAGAGTATTGAAATGAAGTGGCCTTTGACATTGTTGCGCCTAATCCGATTTTTGGTAAACACATATCAGTACTTATACCCGTGTCAAGAACGTATTTTTACATTTAAAAAAAAAAAAAACACGTACCTGTGTGTAATTCGTCTCCGAGGCGGTTCACACGCCCCCCCCGGTTCGCGTCGTCTTAAACCTTTAAACTCATCTCATCCTTCACCGATGCAGTCTCCCAATTATGTAAAGAAGGTCGTTGCTATCATTGTGTAATGCACAGCCGGTGTCACGATGGAGAACTCAAGCTTATTATAAATCGTACAAAACGTAACGTAATAATGCTACTCGTCTCGTTTTTTTCACATTTCGGCCGCTACCGAACAAAAATCGTCCACGCGACGGTAGCATAACATGCGTGGCGCGAAATGATAGTACTACTAATAATAATAATAATAATATATAATAACGAAAGTACTTTTAACTTATTTCCATTCAACAGCGATATTTCGTTATACGATGCGTCACATATAAAATAAGTACACGACGAGCAAGCGTTGTATTAAATAGTTTTACCACGATCGATTGAAATTATTTATTCGACCATCAAACGCGTAATGTGATTACATCTCGTACTCGTCAATCGTGTATTATTACAACCTTCTCTACCCAGTCGATATTCCCGTTCACTAGATAAAACCCTCAACGAACCATATTCATCAATACTTAGACGGTACCGTTTTCATTTTCGCCCTTTTACACTGGCAGAGTACGACGATTATCGTCATAATTCTTGTCTCTCGTATTTCTCGAGGTGAAAACATCACGCTAAAAGCGAATAGATGTGTCGGAAGAAAAAGAAACGGCACACTTTTCGCACTGGTAAAAAACACCTCGATGGGTATGCGCGCTCTTGTAACATTACGCCACCGCGTTTACAGGTAAGTATCACTTCTATTACGGTCATTTATCTACGTAAAACGTATAATAGTTATCTGTAACGCGGTCGAGATCAGTGGCGGATCTAGGATTTTCTTATGAGCGTGGGGGTGGGGGAAGATATAAAATATTTTCGTACACAACATGTACATTAGTTTTACTCTACTAAATTTACAAAACACGACTTCATTTTCTCTATGACTGTGCCATCGCATCAATTACTTAATCGGGTTTTACTTGTATTTACACTCGCATAATCGAGTCTTGATTAAAGGTGATATCGTTCATAGTAAAAAAACTTTTTTCAACCCACGGGGGAATCTATCCCCATATTCCCCCTGCCGGTAGATCTGCCACTGGTCGAGACGTAAGCAATTATCGCAAGCTTTAATCGACGGTCTGTCATAAAACAACATTTATTAATGTTAAATTTACAAATCGTGGAGCACCGAACCCGACGGTTGACGATGTGCATACATAGCTCATAGGTGTCGTCCTGACGTTATACGCGATCACTAAGTCTCGGTTTCGCCTTCGCGTTCGAGTACACCATACTGCCGGTCAGCGGTTTTACCACATCTTTTCCGGCGCTTCTGATCAACCGGGTGTGCTTGCCCAAACCGGGAGGACCCGTGATCCGTGGCCTTGTTGCAGTGCATTTCGGACTGATTATATCTCCTAAACGTTGAACACGATTAATCAATGGATCGGCAAATGGCTACATTCGAGTTCGTCGGGATTTTCACAGTACATGTGGCGTAGAACCGATCGAACGAACCAATAGACCGGCGGTTCCCAACCTGTGGTATGCGCGTGCAGAGTTTTTTTTATTAAAGAAACAGTTTCGTTTTCATGATTATTACCATTCGAAATTATTTGGTTTATTTGATATTAGCTGATTTTTTATACGTATCTGCGACATAGGAACGAAATATATGTAGAAGACAGCTTAAAGTAATTAGCATGTAGCTCAGTGTTGACGTTCTTACTTATTCAATATATCGTAAACTGTCTCATTAAATTATTCATTTATATTCATTAATATCGATAATAACTTTAAATGTTTTACGTTATGTTATTTTTTGTTCATTAAATGTTTATGTATTTATGCAGTTTAAATTAATGAAATTAATTATAAAAAAAAACTTCATACAAATAAAAACAGGATATTAAGTCAATTGATACATGAAAATTTTTCCACATATGTAAGTAGTATGCGAGTATATAAAAGTTGGGATCCGCTGCAATAGATTAATGTAATACATCAAACGAATTTAGACACACGAATGATTATCAATTCGTAATCGAATAGGTTGAAGATGCCAATATCATTATCATAATGACAAAGAATGTTTATGCAACGTTTGATGATCAAGTAGGTATTCGATTTTCAAAAACATTATGTTATATTTACTATTTTTTATTAATTCGTTTTTCGAGTTCGGTTTTTCTGGATTGACGTCCATGAATATCGCGTTCCGTAATTGTTCAATTTGATACAAATTCGATTCGTTTAGGTTTTCCATATTTACTAGTTATCGACGATTACCAATATCATGAAAAATAAAATAATGAAATTACTGTTTTGCACATCGTATGCGTTTAGAAAATCAACAAAGTTGAATTATTTTCAAAAGGGTAAAATTAACATAATACTCGTATAATAGATAATACTGCGAGTATAAGGAAGAACAAAATTAGGCCATCTCGTCACGTTAATTTACGATGATTACATTTATCACACATAATTTTTCAACACTAAATACTAATAGTTATTAATATGGTCCAGAACTTGTATTTGCACATTTTTTCTAATGTTTATATTCGAAGTTCGTCTTAATAGAAATTCGACTCATGTCGTGCAGAATTAAATATTACATATTTTTAATTTTGCATTTTTCCAAAAAATTTTAGCTTCTCTATATCACTCAATAGTAATTTTGGTACATTTTACGAATTTTTATACTTTTTGGTAAGTATTTTTATGTAGTTTTTTATTCCATTAAGCCATTTGAACGCTTTCACTTGGTGCGTTTTTTTCGATGATTTTTCAGTCACCAAGTCTTAGGCCAATGAAGTGTGCAGCAATTGTCACAAAATACATACGCGATAATGCAATACGTACAGATGTGTAACGGACTACATAATCATCGGCCAAAACCTATTTTGAATTCTCGATTTGTCCCCGAACTGTACCTACGTAAATATACCTATACGTGATCGAATTTTAGGCAACCTATTTGTAACATCGAATGCTTGGCATAAGATTTTAGACATTTTAACGTGGACAACGTCCTTCGGCCGACGTTGTAGTATTGCAGTTGGTATGCATGTAGTAATAGGATTTTTAGTAATTTATTAGTATCGGAGTAGAAGATAGATAGATAGAAGTGGACTTAAACCCTCTATTCGACAACGTGGTGTCGTTCGATTCTCTATTGTATTACTTTTGCACTGGCAGTACTTAAAAACATTATAAGAACTTTTACTCAAGTTTTGGCAAATGAGTATGCTTATCTGTCAGTGAATACGTCACTATAAGGATTTATTTTTATTAACTATTGCATAAATCATTAAGCTCAACAATATACTTGTGTAGATAATATGAAATATAAGAAGGGTGTCAAACCTACGGCACGTAGACCAAATGTCAATGAAAAAATTGAAATTATTACAAATTTTACATACACACAAAAAAAAAAAATAAAATTATGCAATTCATAAAATTCTAGTTAAAATAAATTCAAAAAAACAAATTGTGTAAATTTTAAAAATAATAATAATCTCTACTCATGCTTGTGAAAGTTAATTCTCTTTAACAAATTGTAATAAATCGAAGTAAAGAAATGCTTTGACTGATGAAAAAACTGTTGCTTGGGTTTGACTAAAAATGACAAAGTACACCAGACATCAAAATTTGTCTGCTAAGAAACAGTATAAAATCAATTAAATATACGTGAAATTTCAAATTTAAGCGCAATTAATAAAACATAATTTATAAAATAACAAAAAACTAAATATTTATCCTATTTAATAAAAATAATATAATAATTCATTAATTTTATTTTTTATCCCTAGGTAATATAATTCCTTTTGGGCACTTGAACGATTTTCAAAACCTGGATAGGAAAAATTTGGCACTCGAAAAAGAAAAAGGTTCGCCACCCCTTGTGTAAGACATAACGATGCAGTATTGTATGTGTGCGTGAAATCGGAATACAATTACGGGGGCTAGCTACAAGACTAATTCAAAATGGATTTGTACAACGACGAAAACCAAGCTGATCGCGAGTGACGATGAACAATCGACAAAACCTACGACACGTAAATATCTTGTAAGGCAGCTAACAAACCAACTCAGCCGTGAGAAGGCTGAGGAACAGGATCGACAGACATTTCAGCGCGCCGTTAAGGGATGGCACGTTATTGCCGCTGTTGGCAGTGTTAGGTAGTACCGGGCCGAGTGGGCGCGGACAGCGTGTGTTCGGAACGGACGACCGAGCGTGTTGTTGCACCGCTGCGCGTCACGAACGGTTATCGGTCGACGGTCGTCCCGCAGGCGACCAATGCGACCCCTAAGGCGCAGCAAACCAGCGCGATGACGTCACGGCGCGAATGCTTTCTGTTGGGCGTGCACGTGGTAATGCGGCCCAGGTGCGGTGGGTGCGCGAACCGTTCGTCCGGCAGCACCGACTGCGCGACAATGACGCCGTTTCACGTCGAGAGCAGAACGGAACTTTGCGGTGAACCGCCGGGCACGCCGCACGGCAAAGGTAAGCCACGCGTACAGGGCGGACCAGGCAGGGAGTAGTGCCAACGGAAACCGCAAACGCAATTGTTCCCCGCGCACGGAAAACCGCCACCACGGACAGATCGTAACCTCCTCCTCGTCCTTCACGTCCGCATAATGCGCTTGCGTACACGACGTGTGTAAAGAACAATAAAACAACACGCCGTGTACGACTTCACGCTCCGGCAAACGTTTCAAGTGCGGTTTCGGTCCCGGGAGAGAGAGAGAGAGAGACGTTTCGGACGGGCTCGTTTCCATCGCGCACTCGCCTACACTCGGTGTACGTATTGTGTTGATACACACACCCGTGACCCGGCCACGTACATTGTACTGTACTCCGTATAGTGTTCAAAACGTACGGCGCACGTGCAGTTGCTACGGCTGCGCGTGTAGACCGCAGCAATCGAAACGGAGAGTCGTTATTACACGACATCGGGTCGTAAGAAATATGTAGGGGGGGGGAAATATAATATAGAAACGCTCGTTGTTCGCTTTTACAAACGTAAAGTACGTACCGTCCGATTGACTCGGTCGTCGGCCACTTGGTCGTACGCTCCGTCGAGGGCCGATGAAAAGCGTGGAAAAACAGCGAAACCGTCGAAGGATCTCTAGGTCTTGTCTTCGTCGATCGGTACAGCCGCGAACCTTTTTCGCTGGTCGGAAAACAACAGCGCTTTTAATAGTTAAAACAAAACGTTTCGAATCGATAAATTGTAAAACGCACACCGTTTGTGTTCTTAACCGTAACGCTTCACGCGTATCTATGCGATACAAATCGTACGAATGCGTTTCATAACGGCCAACACTGTTGATGTCCGTTTCAAGATTCGTTTTAGTTCTCTTTGCGGGCACGGCAACTTTAGCGTTTCGCGAGTCCCGCAACGGTATTCAACGAGTAGATATAACTCGTGCAATGTTTACGAAATGGTCGCGAGTAGAAAATCGTTTCGAACGGTGTCCAAGCACAGAACCACGATCGATTTCAATGCAGTGGCGTATTTTAAAGTTCATCTCGAGGAAGGGGGTCGATTTTAAAAAGAGTTTACCCAAGAGCTCACGCAAACTTTTCTGGACATAATAAATTTTAAAGCGTTAAGTTAAACTAATACGATAAAACAAAAATACATTTTTACTAAACAAAATCCATATTTCTTCTTTTTTTAAATAAAATTTATACGCAAATATTTACCTGTTTGCGATCACTAGTACAATTATTGCCCTCGTCGCCCTTCTCCCTCAAATATGCCACTGGTTCAGTACGATAGACTGTTCGCGTATGCGACCGCAACGAACACGATTTGTGATTCGACGAGAACGAGCGTTTCGCACGAGTAGTGTTGCAGCGGAAAAATGCGTAAGCGCGTAAAAGCCCAATGCTCCGGCTGTTCCATAAAACCTTTGATTTGATTTTACGAACACACGTAACCGATGCGTCGGACGTGGCAGCCGCGTGCGAATTCGTCTCGGTATAATTTATTTATTTATTTGAATAAACCTCCCCGAGGGATGAACAACAATAAGGTAATGCAACTCGACTAACATTAGTATAATACTATGGTATTAACAACATACAACAAACAAGGTTTTTTTAAAAAAAAAAGAAAGTAAATATTAAATCAAGTTAGGTAAATCAAATGAAATACAATAGATTAACAACCATCAACTAAAAAAAAAAAACAATAAAAAATAAATCAAATAACAGAAAAACACGGGTAGTAGTATGAATTATACTGCTAAGGGTCTGACGGATATGTACATTTCTAATACTAAACAGATCAAAATTGATCATGGCATCATTACATTATTTGTCGATTAGGTTATTACAAACCCATAATGAATACGATCAAATGGAATTTCAAACGTGGGTCGAATACATGTTTCATACTTGATAAGTATCTACATGGAAGCGGAATGGCTATAACGATTTGGGACAGGGAATAAAACCATTTACTAATTAGGACAAATATTAACGTAATCACACATATTGGCAAAGTAATCGCTTTATTAACAAGGATACGTGAAAACCTTCTTTGGACTCTCTCTATCACTATCGCAAGAATTGTTTGCGAAGGATTCGATCGAAGAGTGCTACGCCATAGGTCTGACTAGAAAGGTATACGATGTTTTAGGACACGGTCCGTTCTTAAAATCCTCGGTTCAATAACGTGTACAAGGATCGTTTCGTCCTCGCGTCCAGGAATCGCGCGCGCACAATGATTAATGGAGAACTGCACGGACCCAACACGTGTGCCGTGTCAGTTCGCCCGAAGTACACGACCCTCTGGCGGTCCCTGGTTACCGTTTGTCCGTCCGCCGGTCATCGAGGCCCACGTGCGAAACGGTCTCCGCTCGTGCCGGCACTATCGACTTCCGGCACCTAAACGCACGTGCGAAACGTAATAACACACTGTCCGCTGTTACTCGAGTAATACTACACCGGCGTTTGGAATTTATCAACCGTCCTACAACTCAACAGCGTGCACCTTCAAGATGGCATCTGGAACACGTCTTCGCGATCGATTTCCAGATCCTTTTAAAACGCGTTTCGGTAAAACATTATTTCTAATTTCTGCGTGCAGGACAAAATGTGTTCGACGTTGCGCGCCGCATTCGTCGTTGCATGTAAACGAACGATCGAACGATCCAATCGCACGTGTTACAAAGCGCAGTACAATAACAATTATACACTAATGTATTGGGGCTATGATTGAAATTTTAATAATAAATGTAATGGTATAGTTGAAATCAGAACAAGCAAAAGGCTTGGAATAACGTTGTGGAACGACAGTCAAATGAAATGAAGGAGACTCGTGAAAACCAAAAATCACAGAGACTCAGCTAAATGCCATCGTCTGACCACTCTTTACATTCTTGTGTGGTCAGAACGATATCATCATGAACATGTAGTCTCCAGTGTTGGGAAATATCTAGATAAATGTATCTAGATAAGTTATCTAGATAAAAATTATTTATATTTTATCTTATCTAGATAAATTTATACTCAGTTATCTTTATCTTCATCTAGATAAGAATCTTGTTATCTATGAGTACCAATCTTGATAATTTATTTAAATAGAATACAAATTCAATTTGAAAATTTAAAATGTTTTTATAAATTTCATTTTTACATTTTTCTGTACATCTATATACCTATTACACAGATAATAACTGGCAAGATGACAATCTTCTTATGAAGTTTATTTAAAAAAAAAATTATTTTATATTTTATGTTTATTAATATTTGAAATGAGTTGAAAAAATGATATTTATTTTAAAATGTTTTTAATTATGATTTTTTTACCTAATATCTGTAGGCTATAATATCCCGAATATTTTCAAAATTAAACATGAAATTATCTCATATTTATCTAAATAAAAATGTACTTATTTTTATCTTTATCTAGATGAAATTTAGTATAACTATCATTATCTGTATCTAGATAAGAATTAGTATAGTCATTTTTATCTTTATCTAGATAAATTATTAGTTATCTATTCCCAACACTGGTAGTCTCCAATCACGTTAAACGCAGAAATAATCTCGTTCAACATTTCTGGTTGTTCTTGAGTGCAAGATTCTCGTAAATACCTGCAGACTATTTTATGTCTGGACAAAAAGTGCTATTTCACGTCGTCACTGTCCAATAATGTTCTCCTCTTGCAACTTTAGTGTATGATATTGTTTTGGTAATTTTCATCATTGTACTTCGGTAATCCGAGTGTTCCAGTAGTAAGCTGTAAATCGATACGATAGTGAGTCGAATGAAATTCGAATTAACCGAGAAATATTCAGTTCGATTTCGAGCTATCGAACGTTCGGCTAGTTGATGTTATTGAGGTTCAAGGTACAGTTTCACTGTATATCGTCGAAACGTAAATGATATTATACGTTAAACATATTACAACAAATAAAGAACAGCCGCGTGTTACACGTAGAAATAGTTCGTTTTTCTACCATGCGGAACGACAGTGCACGAATACATTAAAAGCATTAGGGGTGATCTTCAGAGGCGTTTTTTGGTTAAGCAGGGGCCATTGGGCATACAGAGTTTAAATGAGTTTTAAGAAGTAGTAATACGATTATTATTTCACATTACTTACTAACTTCCAAATCGTAACAAACATATGGAATTCGAAACAATTTTTTTCAGACCTACTTCTTTATTCAAAAACGTATCGATGACATTATTTTGTTACGGAAATATAACAGTAAAAAAAAATAACCTTGTGTCCGCTTGTCACTGTTACGTTCGATAACTTTAATCGCTAAAAAAGAAGTATTTGACTTTACGTGTCTTTGTGTATTTGTATTTAAAATCCAACATATTTAATATTATTTTTCAATTATAACTTATTGTTTGAGCCTAACAGTCACATATTTAATTGAGATAGGTTGCGCCAATATATTACAATATACGGATAAATATAAATTAAATATAAAATAAATCCGTAAATTATATTTTACGGAGACCCCATCGGTCGGGGACCGCATTGGTTCAGGAGCCTCGAGTTCGTGTGTTCTTTGGGTAAAAGTAGCATTGAGTATCGTGTATGTTTAATGGGATGAGTTATACTTTTTATGATTTGTATTCGATACGCGCGACGTGTGTGATTCCAACGTTTCCCATACGGCCATATTATTAATATTATTATTATTATTATCATCATCATTATAACTACTATAGTATACGTACGGTAAAGCGTTCCGCAGACTGTTTGAATGAAGCACAAGTAGGATACGTGCTGCAGAGAAAAGGAAAAGGAAAATCAGCGTGTGTTCTGGCGTGGACGAATAGGAATTTATGAACACGATGAACGACTATATTACGAGTATTATTTAACTAGACAGATGGTGCGCTTATAAATGATTATATTACACGTTTATTATACAAATCGTCAAAAATTATTAAACGTCTGGCGTGTTGTTTCGTGGTATCCTACTGAGACGAGTTAAAACGATCCTCAACGACACTATAGTAGAACATCGTTACCGTCCGCCATGTCTCAGATCTGATGGTAACTGAAGCGGACGAAACACGCCGGATCTACAGCTACTCGCATGCGTTTGCTGAAAAAAAAAAGAAACTCGATTAAATAAAAACAATAACTTCGAGTCGATATCGAGAGCACCGTGCAACTTTTATCACGCGTAAAACCGTTCAGGTCGATTGGTTTAAATTAGCCTAGAAAGTTAGAGAGTTGAAGAAAATATAGAAAATAACAAAATATAGTACACAGTTATTGAGCGTACGTACAATTACCGTTCATAATTCGAGAGCAGCCCAAATAATATTAATATTTTACTTATAAAAATCGGCCATGCACACAATATGACCGTTCGTTGCCGTTATCCGGTGCTATCGAGACCTGTATTTCAGCTAGGTGTTTCAAAATTTTCTCGCGTTCCGTAATCTCTTTTGTCCAATTTGTGTGAAAATAATATAGTAACGCGTAGAAGGAGTATACGGGTAGATCGTTGGCACGCGTAAAGTGTCCCACGAGAATTTGTTAATCACGACTCATCCTAGGAGTCGACAAATATAATCCAGTACTTACCTGTGCGCTGTACTTACGTTGTCCGTATGCGGAGCGGGTTAAACGACTCGAGATTATACATATGTACTTTAATTTCGATGATAATGGTATAATCGTACAGATACGATTGCGCAGTTAATAGTGTTTTCTCGAATATTGTTGTATTCGAAGTCGGTATACATGCTAATACGTAATACACACGATTGGATTAAACATTGAAATCAATTACTGACACAAGCTCGCAGTGACATAGCGATGGGGGTAATCGAGAAGCGACCGCCTCTCAGTTTTTGAGGAGTGGTGGGCACCACTGGGTGGGTGGGTAATCATTTACCATTCATAATCAAGAATTTAGATAAATAATACAAACAAATATGTATTAATATTGATATAAACGAATGACAGTATCCAGTAGCCACTACCTGGATATACTAATATACTTGCCTCTGAACATTTTTGAATTCGCCACGCCACGGCAAGCTCGCATAGTTCGCGACCGTAAACATATAATGGTCCCGGACAAAAAGCATACAATTAATCACCTAACGATTTGAAATGTAAAATGCAAAATGTTTACACACCACAAGAAATAATTTCGGGAAGAGAGGGAGAGCGGAAAAAATATACTGGAGTGACCTGTTATAGCGAACGAAATACTCCAACATAAACATTTCAGCTGTTGGGAAATGAATATCACGAAAATGCGTAACGAAAAAATTCTTCCGTTATCAAGTATCTATACGGTTCTTCTAAACTCCCTATCGTTCCGACGACGACGGCGACTAGTGTACACACGAATTTCGCATTCAAACGTCCCTGTATAGACACACACACACACACACACACACA